>MU687969.1:5929-44645 GCA_026770625.1 Nicotiana glauca | reverse complement strand
TTTCCTCGGTTCGGGATTAATTCGGTGACTTGAGACACCATTATATTCTCAAGTGGCGACTCTAAATTTTTTAAATAACTAATCCTGTTCCGACCGTCCTTTAATTGGAAAAACTCTTTTTATTATATCCTTCACGGGATGTAGTAAGCCTAAAAAAGAGGTGTGACATAACCTATGAATACACACTCTACATCATCCGCCATTTGGACATACAAAATACACAAAAAATCACGACCCAATTCATATAGAATTAGCCGCAGAGAACAAAGAACGACCCCACCCCCGGTACATGAGCTTCATCTTCCTTACACCTAAACAGCCATGAGAGAACCCTAGAACCTAGGATTTCCGCCGCTACCACTCCACCAGCGACCACATGCACACAGTAGCCATCCCCCGTCACCATCTTTCACCAGCAGCGCAACCCCTGAACCTCATTGCTTTGTCTTCTGTTAAACTACACAACGACAGAGCCCCTTAGCTTTGTTCTTCTTCATAACACCAGAAAAAACCTAGAGATACTAAACAAGCAACCGTCGCCGGACATCCTCTATTCACCACGCATCTGCCATCTCCGGCGAAGCTTCACCTCACACACGACCCACCTCCTCCACGCAAAATAGCCACGACACTCCTTCTTCTGTCCAGATCGAGCACATCACTCTTACCCACAGTCACTCATACGCAAAGAAACGAGGACAAGTGGAAATTGAGAGGAGTAAAATTTGAGGATCCAGGTTTTAGTTTCCGGTCAAAAGTTCTATTTTTAGGCTTGTTGTTCTTTCTCGTTGGATTACAGAATCAAGGGTTGTGTATTTCTAATTTCTCTCCACTGTTACATTGAAGAATTCTTTTAACGGAGCTTGTGTTTTCCAAGTTTTTGGTTCGAATCATCGCTGTCTACCAAGTGCCTTGAAGTTCATATTTCCGTCGTTGCTTGTCATTTTTATGTACAGAACAAAAGCATAGAATTAGACAAAAAGTAGAAAGAAAAAGGTTTGTTTGTTTGTTTTATGGAATTTTTTTTCCCTGCTGCATATATGGCAAATACATCAATTTTTATACTACTCACCATTTTAGTGATTTTTATATAAACTGGGGCTGGTCAAGATCCAGTTACCATATAGTTTGGGCGAAGGGTCCTGTCATAAGTTTATAAGCCTCTTTGTGTTGAGAAAATTAAGAAAATACTGGTGACCCAATTCACGAATACTCAATAATTGTAATGGGCGTTTGGTGATTCGGGATTTCAAGAGCATTGATCTTTATGTCATTCTCAATATGGAACCTGCTGAGGTTCTCAAATTGGTTGCTTCGAGTTCAAAGTAGTGAAACAATCAATTTTACGGCTATATTGAGGTTAAACTCTTTCATCCTCTATTTGTTTTATTCAAGCTTAATATTAATTATTTGCTTGGTGGTATGATTCTGTTGTTTGTGTAGTTGTTCTTCATAGTTCTGAATTGTAGTTGTTCTTCATAGTTCTGAATTCGCTCACTTAGTTATCTACTCGTATGTTTACTCGAATTGGTTATAGCTAAACATGATTTTGTCTTAGTATAGAAATGGGTTGCTATTCATCAATTGAACTACATCATATTAGATTAAAGGGACTCGGGTGTGCATTTCATGTGACCTGACTCCAGTTTACAACAAGGTTAAATAAAATTTATTGTGAACCGTGGGTGCATTTCATGTAGCGTGGCTTATGATGTGTTTTAAATAACTTTGAATTTTTCTAAAAACATTAAAAGCGGTTAGAAAGTTAAAAATGCCCATATGTTTAAAAGTTTTTTAAAATCAGATAATTAGGCCAATAATAATAGTTGAGCGACCGTGCTAGAACCACAAAACTCGAAAATGCCCAATAGCTTCTCCCGGTTTAACAGAATTCCTTGCCCGAATTTCTGTGTTTGCGAACTGTAGAATAGAGTCAATCTTTCCTCGATTTGGGATTTAAAATCGGTGACTTGGGATACCATAAATTATCTCAAGCGGCGACTCTGAATTATAAATAAAAAAATCCCATTTTGATTGTCACTTAAATTGGAAAAAAATCCCTTATACCCTTATGGGTGTAGGAAAAAGAGGTATGACAATCTTCAGAGGATTCGCAGGATTATTTGGACGATTGTCATGAGGTTCTGTGGAACATGTGGGTAGTGGAGACCAATGGGGTCGACTTTGCTGCTTTTCATCTTTCAGACTCCGCCAAGAAGTGGTGGAGAGATTATTGTTTGGCTAGAATAGCTGGGTCACCAGCTCTGAAGTGGGATCAGTTCTCTAAGCTATTTTTGGAGAAGTTTCTCCCTATCACCCGAAGAGAGGATTATCGGCAGCAATTTGAACGCCTCCAGCAGGGTTCTATAGCTGTCACCTAGTATGAGACTAGGTTTGTTGATTTGGCTCGTCATGTCTTTATTATACTCCCCATTGAGAGAGAGAGAGAGAGAGAGAGAGAGAGAGAGAGAGAGAGAGAGAGAGAGAGAGAGGAGGTTCATTAAGGTACTCGCTCAGCCTATTCGATTGCAGATGGCTAAGGAGACAGGGAGAAAGATTTCCTTCCAGGATGCGGCCAATGTGGCCAGGCGGGTTGAGATAGTTCTAGCTCAAGGGAGGCCTCGTTATTCTGGTAGATTCAGTGGTGCTTCGTGTGGAGACAAGGATTCTTTTGGTAGGGTCCATCCTCCCAAGCCGTTACATTAGGAACTTTAGTCTTCTCATAGTGCTCCAGGTGGTCGTGGTTCTCATATGCAGTATTTTGATCAGCTACCTTACAGTGCATCAACAACTCCTATCAGTGCACCTCTGATCCAGAGTTATTAAGGTGGTCACTCAGGCCGATAGGGTCAATTTCAAGGTCAGCAGTTCCAGCAGCCGAGGACTTGTTATACTTGTGTCGATCTGAGGCATATTGCTAGATCTTTCCCTCGAACTTCGAGCAGTTCTCAACATCAGGGTTCTCGTGTCATGGTCTAGGCACGGGGTGTTCCATCTCCCGCTCAGCCAGCTAGGGGCAGGGGTCAGCCAGCTAGAGGTGGAGGTAGAGCTATTAGAGGTGGAGGTTAGGCTGCTAGAGGTGGAGGCCAACCAATAGGAGGCCGTCCCAGGGATGTAGTTCAGAGTGGTGGGGCCCAACCTCGATGTTATGCTTTCCTAGCCAGGCCTACTTATTTTGCTTCGTATTTGGTTGTGCCTCATGATTCTTTGAGTGATCTTATATATGTGTCTACACCGGTGGATTATTCTATTATTGTAGACCGTGTCTATCATTCGTGCATGGTTATTATTGGGAGTCTTGAGACTAGTGTTGACCTTCTACTCCTTGATATGGTTGATTTCAATGTTATTTTGGGGAGGGATTGGTTGTCACCTTATCACACTATATTTGACTATCATGCCAAGACCGTGACCTTACTCGTGTCGGGTTTGCCTCGATTGGAGAGGAGAGGGACTCCTTGTCATCCTGTTACTAGGGCCATTTATTATATGAAAGCTCGGCGTATGGTTGAAAAGGGGTGTTTGGCTTCCTTGGCATATGTGTTCATACCCAGTATTTTCCTATAAATTTTAAATATACATAAATACCTTCAAAATAGCATATATACACATGCACAAGGTGTTTCTAATTTTTTCCATAATTTTAACGTTCTAAATTGATTTATTTTCTCCCCTTTTATGCATAAAATCCCCAATAATTATTTGCAAAATTATTGTTATGATAATTTATTTATGTGATTTCTATATTTATGCCAACATATGGCTAATATAATTTTTAAGAATTTTTTTATAATTACATTTAGTATTTTTAAGCTAAATTACATATAATTACAATGTTAGCCTCTGCTCGCGCCTCTACTCCTTCAGATCACTGGAAATGCCGTTCAAGAGGTTCGTGGAGATTGGAAGGGTATCCTTAATCAACTACGGAAAGGAATATGGCAAGCTGGTCGTTATCGTCGATGTCATCGACCAAAATAGGGCTCTTGTTGATGCTCCAGATATGGTGAGGAGCCAAATGAACTTCAAGAGACTTTCACTCACTGAAATCAAAATTGACATCAAAAGAATCCCAAAGAAGAAGTCCTTGGTCGAGGCTATGGAAGCTGCTGATGTGAAGAACAAGTGGGAGAACAGTTCATGGGGAAGGAAGTTGATAGTGCAGAAGAGGAGGGCTGCACTTAACGATTTTGACAGGTTCAAGCTTATGTTGGCAAAAATTAAGAGGGCCGGAGTTGTGAAACAGGAGCTTGCAAAGCTTAAGAAGGCCGCTGCATAAGAATTCTCTGATTAGTGCAATCGATATATATGATTTATGGGTCTTGTATTTTGCTTAGCGTTTAGTGATGTTATAAAAAAAGTTTCTTTTTATTGCCATGCAATATTTTAGACGTTTTGAGATAATTATTGTCCGAGATTTTGCTGATTTATCATGGGAAATCACCACATATATATTACCTACTCGTTTATTTCCTGAAAAAAAAAATAATGTTAGCCCATTTAAGGTATAATTATATTTTATATGCGTAAAATTGGTCCCTATATTTATAGAATGATAATTACCTATTTAAAGTCATTTTTGCAGATTAAATTATTTTCCAAAAATTACTTATAATTTATTATAAATTAAAATAGGGAAAATTGGTTATTTAATTTATAGCCAGATTTGGCTTTCGATTTTAGCAACATTGAACCCACTTCCTAGCCCAATTTCCCATCCAGTTAACCTAACCCAGAACCTATAAACTCCTACCTAAACCCGGAACCCATTTACCTGGTTAAATCCTGACCTTTGATCTCCAAGATCAACGGTCCATATGAGCCCTTTGCTTTTTAATTCCTAATGACCCCGAACCCTATCTCATTTCAGAGACTCTGCCGACCTCAAACTCTCTTATCTCATCTCTTCTCTTTCAACCTAACCCTAATCCCCTTCAATCGCCGCCTCCTTCTTCGGTCATCTACGGCGACTGCCTTTCAACACTTTGGGTCCTACACCGCCTTGCTCATCAACTCTGAGGCCTTCAAGGGTCCTGGGCCATGCCGATTTTGATCTAGGGTTTCTGTTTCTGTTGTTCATGGCTTCTCCAGTGTGACTTTGGGCAAAATCACACCATATATGTTACGATCCTTGAAGTTTACAATAGGTTCTTTCGTTTCTATTTGGGTTTCCCTTGAAACCCTAACTCTAGTTTGAATCTCTTAGATATGTGCTATTTTTAACACTTTAAGTCTGTTTCTTTCTATGTTTTACATTATTCTTAAACTTCTCCCGAAAATCCTCAACTTTAAACCATTTTACTTTCTTTAAAAATAGGGTTCCTCGGAGTTTCTTCTATAGTTGTTTTAGCCGGCTTTTTCTTTATGTTGAAACCTCTTCCCTCGCATATCTTGACTAATTACGTATTCTTAATGTTTTTCCAACTCGACTCTATTAACAACCCTAATTTCCTAGATATTCTTTGTTTTGTTCTGTGTGTTAGCATGACTACTTAATTTTGTCACATTTCTGTTGGTTACCATGCTTCGAACGAGTTTTCTACTGAGTCTTTAGCCTATTTGTGTGATTGTTATTCATCTTGATTTATTCATCCCCTGCTTCTTTTTGTCGATATGGCGGACCTTGCCTGTTTGCTACGTCTGTTCGTTCTTCTCTATTTATATGTTGCAATATAGAATCATGACCCTCTCTTGATTTGATTCTGTTTCCTTATTTGATGGTCCGATTGAAAGGTTTTCTTTTAAAACCCTAAAATTCTACTCGTCTTTTTGAATCGACTGATTTCATTACCTTATCTGATATGGTACTTTATTTTACTGAATCATTCCTTAATGGGGTTTTCTGAACCTAGTCCTAATTGACTACCCTATGCTTACTGAACTCTAATTCTTTCCTTGTTAATCATGTACTGATTTCCCTCTTCTTGCCTTATATGTTGTTGTTCCCTACCGTTTGGATTAACTCCCTTAATTTAAGGGAATACTTCCTGAATTTTCTAATTGATCGATTCTGACTTCCTCAATTATTATGCTACTATGATTCTTACCTTATATTACTACCTATTTTCAACTATAAGTACTCCAGTTTTTCATTAACACAGAGACGAACACTTGGGTGTTGATACCCAATTTTTCCCTATGTATTTTTATATACTCAAAATATTCTCAAAATAGCATGTACATGCATATATAAGCATGCCCAAGAGCTTTGGTATTTTTCCTTATTTTAAAGTTTTTAAAAATCAATTTATTATCTATTTTAATAGTACAAAATTCGATAATTATTCCCAGATTATCATTTTTTTTATTTTTTTATTCTCATATTTACACCAAGATATAATTAGGGTAATTTTTGCATATTTTTACAAATTTGTTTGGTATTTTTTAAAGCTAAATTGCATATAATTGCAATTATAGCATATATTACAATTAACAGCATTTTACAATTATAATATCATTTTCAGTATTTTTAAATTAATATTTATATGTTATTAATTATTTCAGTGCCTTTAATTTGTTTTAAAAATAATTTTAACTATTTATATAAAATAAAAGAGGAAAATTGGCTATTTAACACGTAGCCCTTTATTGTTTCAATTTTAGCCAAATTTAACCCCACCCCCATCAGATTTTAAATTAACTCAATTGACCCAATCCAAATCTGCCTAGGCCAACCTCTAAATAACCCGGCCCAGCTCCAAATCAATCTAAGCCGTTGATCAAACAAGATCAATGGCCCAGATCTTTTTTTCCTTAATTAAATCCTAACTACCTCCCCTTGACCCCTCAGTCTTCGAGACCGGTCTCTCTCTCTACTTCATCTCTTCCTCTCCTCCTTCTCTCTAGAACCTTCTGGTTCTTTTTCTCTGATGGCCTTCACCATCTCTCTGGCTACCTCCAGCCTTAACTCTTTCGATCACCAGCCGACGTGAAACCTTATATCGCCGATTCCCTTTATCCTTTAGACCCCAGGATCCTCCACCATACAAGTCAGTCACTCAAGCTTCGCCTGGGTTTGTTTCCGGCCTTTCTCCGATGGGTTTTGGTCTGATGGTGCTATAAACACTATTATCCCTAAAGTTTCACATCCAGGTTTCTCCTATTTCTCTCACCGGTTTCTTATGAAAGTCTAACCTCGACTCAAACCTCTTGAATCTCTTTACTTTTAACGATTTTTAACTCACGCCTTTATGTTTTGCACTGCTCTCTACTCGATCTTTACGATGACTCAAGTTTTAAACATTTTTGTTCCCTTTTTGAAACTAGGGTTTCTGAACCCCTTCTTAAAATCACTTTATTTCTGATTTTGAGTAATAATTCGTGATTTCTCGATACTATTTCTAAACATTTTGCTTAAGTTTGATGAAACCCTAGATTTATGTGTTCGTGTTTGTATTATTTGCTCGTTTGTGAGTTCTTCTGGGTTCTTCTCCGAGTTTTGTGCTCTTGCTTTAATTTTTGTTGCTAAGTATTTCATCCTCCTACCCTTTTGTGTCCTTCACTTAAGGTTTCTCTGATTGTTTACATAGGTATTTCACACTGATTCTTACAAGTCCTCTTTGAGATTGTTATACTTGCCTTATATTGTGATTCTGTATATTTTTCTTATGGTTTGGTACTGCTTTCGAATTGCTTCCTTAATTTGTGGGATACTTTCCTCGATTAATACTGATTTAATAGGTTTTCAATCTCGTTCATTATTCTGAAAATTATTTTCCCAAATTAAATTGGTATTTTGCCATATATGTGTGCACAAATATACTGATCGATTTTCCTGACCTTTTTCCCTAATTAGAATATCATGTACCTAGTCTTTATTGCATGTTTTATGCCATTCTGTTTCCTTATATGGTCATACAAGGCTTTGTGATTTCTTTCCTTTTAAATCACTGCTTATTACCGTTTGACTTTGATTCCTTAATTAAAGGGGAGTCCATGTACTAATTGTATTATGATTGATGCCAGTTCCTTAATTAGGGACTGCTACCTTGTTTGTTTACTCGTATTCAGTACTATAAGTACCCTCCATTCTCTTTTGAACATGGCATATCACAAATAAACACTTCAATCACACTGCTCTCTCTCTTGTGCTATTTCTCTCCTTTTCTCTCTTGTGCTGTTGTTGCTTCCTATTCCTGACTGTCGTTAGCCAGCTAAAAGCTAAGTCTAATATTGTGCTTATACTTGTCTTTCGCATTCTGCTGTGTTCTCTAATTACTGGTATGTTCTGATTAAATTCTATGTTCCAAACTAATGTTGTTATTACTACTTCAGTGTGTTCTATTCCTAGTTGTTTTCTACTTATGGTTCTGCTGTGTAACATGTGATTGATTCCTGGCTTGCATGTTGATACTCGCATGCTCATGACTACTGTTTGTTCCTAATCTTACCTGTTATGAGTATATGTTGTTACTATTTCCTTTTATGTCAAAACCCGACTATTTCAAAGTCTCTTTAAAACTCTTTTGATTTTGTGTACCCATGAATAGTAAATTTTGTATTAAGTCTCTGTATCCTTTGGTAATGTTTATGTAATCTATTTGTCCCCCTTGCCCATTATCCTGGTGTCATCTCCCAACTCTATGTAAACCCTTTAAATTACCAGCTTTTTTCTCCTTCCTGCACTTCACACTACTCTTAGAGAATAGGTTCTACCCCCTTCGTGTGAGTATTGCTTTGGGTACCTCTAAGTACTCACTGAACTTTAACATACAAGGCTGGTAATTCCACAGTGCACCTGTCCTGCATTCTACTAAGCATTGCTTATTTGCAGGTACACCGGCTAGCAATGGCCATCACGGCAGTAGCGATCCCGCTCTAGTTCCCGTAGCCTATCAGTCCCTGACCATCCTTCCCAATCTGAATATCGTGTCCGTCTTACGAAATCTCCATCGGCATATTCCGCCGACGGATCCCCGAACTTCATATGGACTGATTCCTATAAGACCAAAGATATGTAGGCAGCTCAGGAAACAGAGCTCGGTAGAAACCTTTCAAATCGTTTTTTTCGGTCAAAATTGGCCATCATATCTTTACCCGACAACTCTTTCTTCCTTCTCGGGTAAAGAGGGGCAGCTGTTGATACCCAATTTTTCCCTATGTATTTTTATATACTCAAAATATTTTCAAAATAGCATGTACATGCATATATAAGCATGCCCAAGAGCTTTGGTATTTTTCCTTATTTTAATATTTTTAAAAATCAATTTATTGTCTATTTTAATAGTACAAAAGTCAATAATTATTCCCAGATTATCATTTTTTTATTTTTTCATTCTCATATTTACACCAAGATATAATTAGGGTAATTTTTTCATATTTTTACAAATTTGTTTGGTATTGTTTTAAGCTAAATTGCACATAATTGCAATTATAGCCTATATTATAATTAATAGCATTTTACAACTATAAAATAATTTTTAGTATTTTTCAATTAAAATTTATATGTTATTAATTAGTTTAGTGCCTTTAATTTATTTTTAAAATAATATTAACTATTTTATATAAAATAAAAGAGGGAAATTGGCTATTTAACACATACCACTTTATTGTTTCAATTTTAACCAAATTTAACCCCACCCCTATCAGATTTTAAATTAACCCAATTGACCCAATACCCAATCCAAATCCACCCAGCCCAACCTCTAAATAACCCGGCCCTGTTCCAAATCAATCTGGGAATAATTAATGGCCCAGACCCCTTAGTCTTTGAGACCGATCTCTCTCTACTTCGTCTCTTCCTCTCCTCCTTCTCTCTAGAACCTTTTGGTTCTTCTTCTCCAATAGCCTTCACCATCTCTACAGCCACCTCCAGCCTCACCTCTTTCGACCACCAGCCACCGTGAAACCTTATCTCGCCGATTCCCTCTATCCTTGAGACCCCAGAGGCCTCCACCATACACGTCAGCCACTGAAGCTTCGCCTGGGTTTGTTTCGGCCTTTCTCCGATGGGTTTTGGTCCGATGGTGCTATAAACACTATTATCCCTAAAGTTTCACAACCAGGTTTCTCCTATTTCTCTCACCGATTTCTTATGAAACCCTAATCTCGACCCAAACCTCTTGAATCTCTATATTTTTTAACGATTTTAAACTCACGCTTTTATATTTTGCACTGCTCTCTACTCGATCTTTACTATGGCTCAAGTTTTAAACGTTTTTGTTCCCTTTTTGAAACTAGGGTTTCCGAACCCTTTCTTAAAATCACTTTATTTCTGATTTTTGAGTAATAATCCGTGATTTCTCGATACTATTTCTAAACATTTTGCTTAAGTTTGATGAAACCCTAGCTTTATGTGTTCGTGTTTGTATTATTTGACCGTTTGTGAGTTCTTCTGGGTTCTTCTCCAAGTTTCGTGCTCTTGCTTTAATTTTTGTTGCTAAGTGTTTCATCCCCCTACCCTTCCGTGTCCTTCACTTAAGGTTTCTCTGATTGTTTACATAGGGATTTTACACAGATTCTTACAAGTCCTCTTTGAGACTGTGATACTTGCCTTATATTGCGATTATGCATACTTTTGTTATGGTTTGGTACTGATTTCAAATTGCTTCCTTAATTTGTGGGATACTTTCCTCGATTAATACTGGTTTAATAGGGTTTCAATCTCGTTCATTATTCTGAAAACTATTTTCCCAAATTAAATTAGTATTTTGCCCTATATGTGTGCACAAATATAATGATTGATTTGCCTGACCTATTTCCTTAATTAGAATATCATGTACCTAGTGTTTATTGCATGTTTTATGCCATTCTGTTTCCTTATGTGGTCATACTAGGCTTTGTGATTACTTTCCTTTTAAATCACTGCTTATTACCGTTTGACTTTGATTCCTTAATTAAAGGGGAGTCCATGTACTAATTGGATTATAATTGATTCCAGTTTCTTAATTAGGGACTGCTACCTTGTTTGTTTATTCGTATTCACTACTATAAGTACCCTCCATTCTCTTTTGAGCATGGTATATCACAAATACACACATCAATTACACCGTTCTCTCTCCTGTGCTATTTCTCTCATTTTCTCTCTTGTGTTGTTGTTGCTTCCTGTTCCTGACTATCGTTAGCCAGCTGAAAGCTAAGGTTAATATTATGCTTATACTTGGATTTTGCATTCTGCTGTGTTCTCTGATTACTGGTATGTTCTGATTAAATTCTATGTTCCAAACCAATGTGGTTATTACTACTTCAGTGTGTTCTATTCCTAGTTGATTTCTACTTATGGTTCTGTTGTGTAACATGTGATTGATTCCTGGCTTGCATGTTGATACTCGTATGCTCATGACTACTGTTTGTTCCTAATCTTACATGTTATGACCATATGTTGTTACTATTTCCTTTTATGTTAAAACCTGACTATTTCAAAGTCTCTTTAAAACTCTTTTGATTTCGTGTACCTATGATTAGTAAGTTTTGTATTAAGTCTCTGTATCCTTTGGTAATGTTTATGTAATCTATTTGTCCCCCTTGCCCATTATCCTGGTGTGCATCTCCCGACTCTATGTGAACCCTTTAAATTACCAGCTTTCTTCTCCTTCCTTCACTTCACACTACTCTCAGAGCATAGGTTCTACCCCCTTCATGTGATCATTGCTTTAGGTACCTCTAAGTACTCACTGAACTTTAACATACAAGGCTGGTAATTCCACACTGCACCTGTCCTGCATTATACTAAGTGTTTGGGTGCTGGTATTGGCCAGGGACCCAATGGGGCCTTAGGGAGCTTAGCCACACCTAGACCATGGCAAAGGCTGTGAAACTTGAACGGAGTGAGTCTCGAAGACTGGGCCTGATTGAAAGCTCCCTATAGAATAACTTCTAATTTTTTGTTCTTTATTACTGTAATTCAGATACTATTGGTTTGTAATAATTTGAAAAAATGAATGATTGGGGGGCTGAATAGTGAATATGGAGGAGGGGTACACATGTTTATTTTAAGTAATGGGTAGAAAACTTGTTTATAGGTTTTATTTACCTATTTGCGCAATAGATAACCAGCTTAGGACATGCATTTCATATGCTAGAAATCCTGCTTAAGTCTTTCACTCTTAGTATGTTATTGTACACACTTCGTAATTTTAATCAATTAACAACAAGACAAATAAACTGTCATTACAGCATTGGCATATTAGAAACCATGTTTTAGGTACTCGTATGTGCATTAGATATCTTGTTCTTGGGGCTTCTTATCTGTTTGAATTACAGTAGTTAATTAACATGTTAGTCTAATAACTTTGCTAAAATATGGCTAAGTGGTTTGAAACGCTTCTGCAAATACCTTATCATGCGTACCTTGGAAAAAAAAAGAATCAAAATATGCATGTCCACTCCTTAAGATAATCAGACAATGTATACGAAGCCTAGGCAAACTTTAGGCCTAATAAGAATCGGTTGATCATATTGTTACCAGTTAAGACTAACCGGCCTCTTTTAATTTCAAACCCTGCCGCTCCCAATCTTGCTTTAACTCTGTGAAGTTCACTCTGTTTTTATTAAAAACCCTGCTATATTCGGAAACAATTTTGAAATGGTGTACTTATTTGCTCTTACTAAGTTTCTGATTCTTATGTTTTCAAATTACTGGGTTACTATCCTATGCCCAGAATCATGCTATTTTACTTATCCTGCACCTCATTAAATTACTGTTACTATTCCTTTTTTTAAACCATGCTTTAACGCTTCTTCTCACTAACTCAACTGTTGTTACCTATTCCTTTTGCAAAAAACTCTTATTTTTGTGACCTTGAATGTGTTGAGACGTGCTAATTATGTGTTCACTAGTGGAGGGATCTATGAGCCTTTATTTGACTTTGTATGTTACCTTATGTGCAGTCCTATTTTTTATGTATGTCGCTTAGCATTTTTTCCTTTAAACTTAAGGGTTCAGCCTAGTCCCTACAACATAGGAATAGTGGTCCTAAATACCCTCCAAGACTTATAGGACGGGACGGGTAATAGCACGCAGTAAGTATTCGTGACTAACTCACGCGTTTAGTAACCTTTACGGGGTGGGAAGGTTAGAATATGGAGATGATGACCGATGCGCTAATATTTCATGTAGCCCTTTTTCTAAGGAGCGATTACTGAATATTGCATTGATGATCCATATTTTTCAAAAATCTAGGACCCCTCTCCCTTTGTTTATTTTCATCTCTTCCTGTAAAACTATTCGAATTTTTTTCATAGATCTCTACCTTCCCTACTTACCTTCAAAGCTTTTTTTAGCTTATTTGCAATGTTGTATATTTGAATCTTTGATTGTTTACTTGATTATGTGAAGTCACAATATAACATGGTCGGGAACCACACTAGTGCATCTTGAGGGGTGCCTAACACCTTCCCTTCGAGATAATTTCTAGCCCTTACCCAAACTCTAGTTTTTCAACTCAAAACCCTTTTAGTGTCCCAATGCACTTAATCATTAGGTGGAGACTTTTCAAACTTAAAAACCCCAATTCCCAAAAGGGAATAGAGTTGTCTTCCCAAATGTCGTAAACTCAATTTTGCCTTTAAAAGGGATGGAAAAAGGGGACGTCGACATTGGGTTCAAAAACTACCTCTTTTACTAAAATCTCTGTTCTCTCTCTTATTTTATTTATTACTGTTAGCTGGATGCAAGCCAAGGCTAATCATTTGTGCTCTCTTGTTCTCTCATTCTGCTTACTTTTCTCTTCACTGGTATGTCATAGTTTCAATTTAAAGTTCGAACAACAACATGCTTCTCTTGTTGTTTTAGTTTCTCTTATTTCTAGTTTGCTTCTACTTGTGGTTCTGATGTGAAACTTTTAGTTAAGTTACATTATCAGCATGTTATTATGTCTCCCCTTTCCTTTAGATTAGTGTATTCCCTTATCTGTGTTCCAAAGCATGCCTTGCCAATTGTCTTTTGCTTATTATGTACTTACCATCCTATGAATCCGCAAATCTCTATCACCCCTCTATGTGTTTGTGTTCTTCCTGACTGGTTTGTGACTATGCCAGTGTCAACTATTTCTGAGCATGCCTAAACCAGTCCTAAAACCATTGCTAGATTATGTGTTTGCAGCCAAATGTCTATATGTGCCAAACCCCTTGACCCCTGTGTGACTGCTGAATTCATTTGGATTCTGTAAAATAGCTATGTGTGATCCTACCCTAAGGTGCTTGAACATTGTTCACCACCCCAATCTCTTTTTCAAACAATCTCTATTGCTTTACTAATTACCTTCAAAATAGATTTTCTACTGCAATCTTTTAATAAACCTTATTCAACTTGTGTCCTTCACTTTCACTTTACTCTTAGTCAATAAGTTCTGCCTCCTCTAGTATGTGTATTGCCTTGGGATCCTCTTGAGAGCCCTCTGAACTCTAACATACTAAGGCTAGCCTTTCCACACAGCACTAGTTCAATTCTTGGTTGCTATGTCTAGGTTTAAGCATTGCCCGGGGTCCTTGAGACCCTTAGGGTAGTTTGATGCACCTAGACTCGAATTTGTCTATGGAATGGAGGCTTACGAGACCATTGGAGGCTTTTTGAAACTTGGGACTCAATGAAGGCTCCCTATAGAATAGCTTCTTGATTTTTCATTTTACTTATGTAATTCATCCACTTGGCTTATAATAATTTGTAAACAGATATTTCGGGTATTTAGTAATATAGGGTGGGTAGATGCATACTTTCTGGGGTAATACGGGTAGAGATCCTGCTCTTAGGACATTATTTTTAAAAGTCTAACTGCTTGCATAAATAGAAAACATGCTCATATGTTTGCTCTCTTGAATCTGATTATTGTGCCTAAATAGAAATCATGCCAATAGGATTTCACTTTTAAGTTTATTTGCATCAAGTAGAAATCATGTTCATAAGGTTCTGTATTTTGTCATGTTAGAAACCATGTTTATAGGTTCCGAACAATCATTTCTTAAAACAGTAGATTCCATGCCTATAGGACTCAATTTCGATTCAATTCTAATAAGTATTCCTGTATGTTGCTACAAATCGATTAAAATCAGTAATCCGCCTAGATATCATGCCTATAGGGATCTCTACTCACAATATTGCCTTATAATTTAATTTGGTCTAATAAATCAACCTCACTACGCCTCGTTCATTTTTAAAAAAAAATTGGTCTTATTAAGCATTAACATCTCCTGAAACAAGTTCTTTCAAAATTGCCTCAATCTCATTAGATATCATGCCTATAGGTGTTAAAGGAGTCTATTCCAAAGACCTGTTTGTTTTTGCATTAACATAGGCACCAGTATTCTGCATATAGGCAAGCGTTAGGGCGTTTCAAAAATGGTATTTCTCCGAAACTGTCACCGTCGCTTAAAGTTTCTGATTCTAACAGACTTTTAAAAGGAGTCCCTAGGCAATCATTAAGGTATAACTTCTGAGTGTAAAAGGTCTTGTCTATTTCTGCATATTCACTTAGATATCCTACTTTAGGACATTGATTAATAAGACCTTAACTGTGTTTGAGTCGTGCTTCTTGTATGTTTATTTGAAGAGGAAACTTTGAGCCTCTTAATTGCTTCCATTATGTGAGGAAGTCCTAAATGTTTTGACTGTCGACTTAGAATTTTTGCCTTTCCAAACCTTAGGGGTAGGTCTAGAACTACCTATAGGTAGAGGTCCTAACTCCCTCGGGGACCATTAAGAAGGGACGGGTAGAGGCACACAACAGGAATCATTGACCAAACACTCACTTCACATGACCAATAAGGGGATGGGAAGGGTATACATGGGATATGATGACTACGCGTTAATGTCACGTGTAGCCCCTCATTGAGGAGTGTTTTACCGGATATTGCGTGGGGTGATCCTATAAGATAACCAACCTAGGACCCTCTATACCCAAATCCTCGCTTTATTTAAACCTTTGTTGTACAACGTTTTCAAACTTTTTATATTACTACTTGAATTATCCAATGTGCTTTAATAACAACTTATTTGATTCAACTGTTTATAGGGACTAATTTGTAAATATAAGTTCGGCCAGGACCTACAGTTGTGGACCAAGGGGGTGCTTAACACCTTCCCCTCGAGGTTACTTCGAGCCCTTACCCTAGTCTCTGGTAATGCAAACCCACCCAAAATTTAATCACTCTAGGTGCCCTAACGCACCATAGTGCGTTAGGTGGCGACTCTTCAAATACCCAAGTCCCAAAAGGAAATGAGTCATCACACCTCATGAATGTCGAAACCCGGACCTCTTCCCCCGTCAAAAAGGGGAGGGAAAAAGGGGGCGCGACATCATGGCAACTCTTCTAGGGACATATTTAGGCTCTTACCATAACGAACTTGTCTTTTACAAATTAGTCCAAGCATGCTTATCCCGTACCTTGCTCCTTTATTTGAATTTAACTACCTATTTTAAGCATTTATGTTTCTTTTATTCATGAAAATGTCTTGTCTCTTTGTTTTCCTTTTTCTGTAACTGTCTTTTCAATTATTTAAATACTGTATTTATTTTCCCTACGTGAAAATACCTGACTACAAGTTATTAATTGCTGCATAAATCATGATCCGCATCATATTCCACTCGTGAGTATCAAATCTTATAGCAACGCTTTATTGAGTAGTTGTGCTCTTCCAATTTACTACCCTTAAATTTGGAAAGGCTTATTTGCGGTAAAATCAGACGATCAGCGATGCAGTCGATGGTTTCCGTGCCTTCCCCCTCAAGTTGTCTGCTTAAGGGTACCGGTCTAAAACCCCATAGAAACCTTACTCTGTTTAAATTATGCATGCATCATGGTCAAACCAAGTCGGATCAGTTATGTTGTCCACATAATGATCCTTTAGGATAAGCCTTATCCAAAGTCTATTGAGTTTTCCATAATCCCAATGGACGCAACCACATTCTGTGCATTAATTTATAGGACTAAATGTCGATATGTTGATCATAAATGTATAAATAGTCGCATCCTGTGGGGGTAAGAACTAACCCTTTTGTTTTGTATAAAATGAGGTACGAGGTCCCCAGATTCGGTATGGTTAGCAACATCCATCCATTGTTCCTAGATTGGTGGTAGGATCTTTCCTCAAGTGACAAGAACCATATGAAAAAGTACCTGGGTAACTTGCCCTCCTTGCTAGATATTGAACTAAAAAACAAACAGATCGAGGCTGCTACCTTATTTTGTGATAGTGAAAGAGTTGTGTTCCATTTCGGTGACGTAGAAATGACACCGCTTCTAGAGGAAATAGGAGTACTTGCAGGGTTAACTTGGGACAGTCCTGGGCTTTTGGTGCTAGAAAACCGTATGGGCAGGGGATTTCTGAAGATGATGGGGGTGAAAAAGAATGTCGAACTAGTGTGCCTGAAGGACTCCTACATACCTTTCGAATTTCTCTACGAGAGGTATGGCCATAGGAAGTCTTTCCGCACTTACCATGATGAGATCACCCTCACTTCACTGGGTCAGTTCCACTACAGAGTGTTCGTGCTCATTGTGTGCTTTCTAGGGCTCATAGTGTTCCCAATGAAAAAGGGAAGAATCCACAGTAGGTTGGCCATGGTCGAAAAAAACTCTGATGGAAGGGATTAATGGACAAACATATACCATAGTCCCCATGTCACGACCCAAACCCAGACCTGGTCGTGATGGCACCTCTCGTGTGGACAAGGCCAGCCAATTAAACCGAATTCATCCTTTTAAAATAGTTAAACAGTTCATAAGCAGTTTAAATATGATTTAATGGTAATAATTAGCGGAAGTACAACCCGACACAGCTTAAACCGGGGTGTCACAAGTCACGAGCATATGTTAGAGTATGAATACAACTACAAGGTCTGAAATATACAAAATAGGACTAATGAACGAAAAGGGAGAAAAGCGGTGCAGCGAATGGTGGCAGTAACCTCGCTAAACTCCGATAACTCTGCCTCCGATCAGCGAAAACCCACTACCGGGTGTATAAATACCTGCATCTGCACACAAGGTGAAGGGAATAAAGTGAGTACTCCGACTCAGTGAGTAATAAAGGTAAATAACAACTGAGCAGTAAGAAATCTTGTAAGGCAAAGCAACGTGCCTTATAGAAGCAGTGTAAAACCTTTGAGAAAAAAATAGTCAAGCTGTGAAATCTTTAGAAAAATGTCCTAGCTCAGTTTAAACCTCTTTTGATAATGGATTTTACAATAGTTATGCAAATAAATGCAAAACAATTAGTGTAGATAAGCACAGAATTCCGCCCCTTGGGCACATCACTCAATTAACATGTAATGCCAGACAATCACGAATTTAGCACATAAAGCAACACAATCAACAGGTAATGGAAAGCAATTAAAATAAGTAAACATATAGAGTAGTACGAGCTCCTCGGGCTCACTCTATGATCACAATGGCTACCCGCGCTCACTGGGGGTGTGCAGAGTCCAGAGGGGCCCTTTACGACCCAAGCGTAATATAAAGGCATCTCATGGCATCAAATCTAGGCCCTTGGCCTCATATCACTCAACCTAGTTCTGGTATTCCTTCATCGCGATCGCGACCCAAGTCTCGCGATCGCGAAGCACTAAATTTCAACTTCCCAAAATAACACTATGCAAACGTGAAACTGCTGCTGCGACCGCGATGCTTCCTCTGTCCAAACGACGTGAATGCGAGACTCCAGCTGCGAACGCGAAGGGCAATGACCCTTAACCCATAAATCCTTATACGCGAACGCGGGGGACCTTATGCGAATGCGAAGCACAAACATCTAGCCTTTCGCGAATGCGAAGGGAAAATTTCATGCCTTCCAATTTCCTCCTACGCGATCGCGACACAACATACGCGATCGCGAAGGCCAAAATTCTGCAACACCTGATCAGCAAAACCTGCAATCTCACAAGGCCAAAAATGGTCCGATTGACCATACGAAACTCACCCGAGGCCCTCGGGACGACAACCAAAAGCACCAACACATCCTAAAACCTCATTCAAACTTGTTCCAATCATCAAAACACCTCAAACAACACCAAATCCATCAATTCACTAAGAATTCAAGCCTAAGTTTTCTAAAAACTTCCGAAATACGCTTTCGATCAAAAACCCAACCAAACCATGTCCAAATGACCTAACATTTTACACACATATACAAATGACATAACGAAGCTACAGTAACTCTCGGAATTACATTGCGACCCTCGGATCAAAATCTCACCTACCAACCGGAAATTGCCAAAATAGTAACTTCACCAATTCAAGCCTAATTCTACATCGGACCTTCAAAACCACTTCCGATCACACTCCTAAGCCATAAATCACCTACCGAAGCTAACCGAACCATCAGAACTCACATCCGAGCCCTCTAACACATATTTCAACATCGGGTTGGTATCTGACCAACCCGATACCACAAAACACAGATAACAAAGCATAAAGAAGCAGAAATATGGGAAACAAAGAGGTAAATCATGAGACGACTGGCCGGGTCATCACATCCTCCCCAACTTAAATAAACGTTCATCCTCGAACGTGCCTAGAGTTGTTCCAAACTTTAACCAATCGTTGAATAACCTTACCATGCATATACCCGGGGGTGATCCCACGTCACCCTATCTTATATAGGTCTGATAACACATTGTAAATGAAATTTCACAACCCATGTAGCCCATAAACCTTAGAACCACATAGCCCATAAACCTTAGAACCAAATTTCCATTTTCGAAATCATACACAAGATCAGAACCTCACATCTATATTCAGAATAAGCCCAAACCAGCTATAATAACCCATACCTGCAACCTCAGGGGCAATTACTTGATATACCACATAACTCAAATACCTGTAATGATAAATTTCATTCATAGCAGCTGCACACAATGCTTGAATACCGGTAGAAAATCTCTTATCAAGTAAAGTTTCATTCCAACACTTTATATACTGCAACTGATAACTAAAACATGCAGCAAGCCATCACCATTTCTCAGATCAACCATTGATAAAGCCACTTCCCTTCTCGCTAATACCACAGTAGATTCCCGAGCCGAACCTCGATATTATCCTTCCAACAAGCTGAAATCAAATCCGTTCATATTTATTAATTATCCGAACGATCACCTTGAATCCAACACACCACTCTGGTGACATGACACATCAATACAGGCCTAAGCCATAACTTGCATAATGCGCGCACCAATAAGAAACGATCCGAACATACTCAAATCATGGAAATGACTCAAACAAAAGAGTTGCACCCCAAGCTCACAAGTAACGCCACAACACCAGGCTGAGAAACCGTATCGCATCATAGAAATAGAACATACAAATCTAACCCGTAAGGTCACAGCTTCATTGCAGTGCGTGATCCTATCAAACACTGTTCCACAGGAAATACCTCAGGTCACTATGCTCGAAAGTGACAACCACACACAATTTGATATCTGGAACTAAAGAAAGTCATTACACCCACGGTGAAATAAATAACATATGCCACGCAACCCGATAGGACATAACCGATACGCCATTCACTGAGTAACGCCCAATTACTCTTCCTGCTTGAATTCCACTTAGAGACCCCAAATGAACCGCACCACATGTGCCTATAACCAACAAATCATAACACCTCACAACACAGAAAGGTAACTCATAGATCTCCCCATAAAACTGATAAGCTCAACAATGGTTGAATCAATACATCCCTCAACAATACCATTTGGAGCCAACCAAGCCGACTCAAGATAGAACACTCACCCATATTGCCTGCCAACGAACTCCTTATCAAGGAAACCTGAAGCTGCTCCTTCCACCTTTATAACTCTGACGGTGCTATACGATATGGTGCAAGGCATCAAATCAATACCGAAATCAACAACCTTGCCGAGAAACATGCCCGACCACAAGAAACACACCCAAAAAGTCCCTCACTACCGGAACTGAATCAATATGAGGAGCCTTAACACTAACACTCATCTCAAGAGCCCAAATAAGAAGACAAATCCTTCCCAACTGTCCGCTAGGTCTTTGAAATATAAAAAACACCAATAGGACATAATCCGTCAAACATCACCACCCAATCCGTGGCATTTTTCGGCATAGCGAACAATGCCGTGTTATCTCAATAGTCAAGAATAACACAACACGGAAACAACCAGTCTAAACCCTATATCACATCCAAGATCTAATATCCCAAGCAACAAAAGGTTCGCTCGGGTCTCCAAACCCCGATAGTCACTAAACAGTGCCGATGCACACGATCTATAACCACAACATAGCCTGAATATAAGAACTTCCGGTCTCCAACTCTATGTAGCACACAAATCACCATACCTGATCCCAAATTCTGCCGCTCGAATACGTATCACACCTCAATTACCCAATTATTCCACGAAACATATTCTAAAATTCCATTGTGCCATCAAGCAAACTCGAGTATCGGCAGTCGATCAAACAAGAAAGCACCACAGTACTGCCGAAGTACTATCAACTTAATCACAGTGACTTTTTCTAAAACATATACACTCGTCAAGTCACTATGATTAGCAATACCATTCCCTTAATCTTTTGATGATCATTCACCCTAAAACCGCTCGTGTTGCCTAAGAATTTTTATGACTTTCCATTCAGAACTGAACCGTAACCTTACACACGTAAATCGCAATCCTCCACAACATATCGCATATACCATACCATCCTAGGATAACATGATAACTTTATCTCCCTTCCGAGTCACAAATATCTACGTACTCAACTAGTCAAGAACTTCCCATTGGTCCCACCTAGAAGAAAATTACTATACATCCCATGCTCCGCATGCCCATAGATAATATACATCTCCAAACCGTGGTAAAGACCATCAAGGACTCTCCGAGTTCCCATTGCACAAATCAGACCTTCCAGGACTGAATCCTTCTAACTCGACCAAGCTAATCAAGCCATCAAAACCTAAGAGCATTGCCACAAAATACCTACAGGAACTCATTACCTTGAACACACACAAGGAACAAATCATATCCTTACCATACCAGTCCGGTCTACTACCAAACTACCCCATCGATCTAAATTTCCTTTTGATTCATCTTCAACTTGATATTTCCTTTTTGTTGTAGCACCACAATCCTCAACTCAGACTTACCACATGGAACCAAGCATAAAGCCATACCATTTAAGGATCATACGTCGCTGAACACTTTCTTAAACATTCCCAGAAACACCACATTCCGGAATACTTTACTCTGAATAACTTCCTACAAATCTAAATCTGTTACCTTTACATTCCTAATACTGATACATAGAATCCCATTATTAACATAGAAATACCACAATTCTTGACCTCTTCCAATGAAAACTCAGTTTCTAACCACGTATACAACTTTAAAACACCAAATTGTTACATGTAGAATCTTGAACACATTAGAACCATTATCGAGAGTCATTTACTCTACTTACACTGCAATTAGCTTAATCAAATGAACAAAACCACCTGTGCCTCACTAGCACTCTGACACCGTAGGATCCAACCTCATCCCAATACAAACAAGCATCTTCCTGCTCTATGCACCATTCTTTACCAACAACAACTTAAGACATCATGTGATTCTCACACACCTACGAAGCACCATATAACCTTGTCAAAATTTTCCTTCACTCGAGCCATCCTCGACTTCAATCTCCACGAGCCATCACTGACTTATCAACATGCCTCAAACTGGAAACAACATAGCACCTGAGCGTGCAATCAACTTAATCAATAGCAAACTCCCCCACTTGGCTTGAAGCCATAGATCAGAACACACCCAATAACTCATAACGCATATACTCTATTGTTGTCATAATATCATAATGAGATTAAACTTAATCCTTCATAAAACTTGTGAAACACAGACCATCTAGTATTTTAAATCTTCTGCAAATCTCGCGTTCATCCTCGCAACAGTCAAGCTCACTCTTTAGGTGCCCAATTTAGATACCAACACATATTCTTCACTTGCAGATGAGATATTCTAATAGACAAAGTTCACACAACCTTAGAACACTCCGCATGAGATAACCCACCTGCTTTACCTCCAACTAACATTTTTGTATACCTTTCACCATCACAAGCATTACGCAGTCACTTGATCTTCCTGAGTTTGGACTCATACCACAACATTAAATTTACTTCACTCTCAGCTGGGAACATGGAAAGATTCTTCACACGCCCATAACTCGGGCTATACCTCAAAGAAATATGGGCTTCAAGTATCTAATAGTTTTTCCATCATTCAGCAGACCCTTCTCGTTGCTTCCAAATCATATAGCTACACCTCACAGTACTAACATGCTCATCACATAGCCACAGCCGTCATTTCCACTAACAGGGATACTACCAAACATATAAGTTCAAAAACACTTGTTCACACAATCAGCACCTCGGTGCTCAAGCCATAGGCAAAGATCTGGCCTTAAGTCCTCCATACTGGCCCAACATAAACTCACAGAGATTACATCTCGCCCCTCGATCGGGGAATCACAAGCCATCAAGGCACATCTGATACTGAGCGCTCATGCACGCATTTGAACGCGTGGAAGGAATTTCAAGAGTTACTTTTCACGCTTAATCAAGAACACACGTTAAGAATTCAAGAATGAAAAGTTTTCTTAAAGGTTCTACATCCTCTTGAGGATAAATACATACGTCTCCACATCGATCCGCGAGACGCTACTAAACCTGCTCTTTACTCGTGAAACCTATGTAACCTAGGATCTGATACCAACTTATCACGAACCAAACCTAGACCCGGTCGTGATGGCGCCTATCATGGGGACAAGGCAAGCCAACTAAACCCAATTCATCCTTTTAAAATAGTAAAAGAGTTCATAAGATGTTTAAATATGATTTAATGGTAATAATTAGTGGAAGTACAACCCGACAGAGCCCAAACCGGGGTGTCACAATTCACGAGCATCTATTAGAGTATGAATGCAACTACAAGGTCTGAAATATATAAAATATTACTAATGAACAAAAAGGGAGAAAAGCGGTGCAGCAAATGGTGGCAGACACCTCGCTAAACTCCGATAACTCTGCCTCCGATCAGCCAAAACCCACTACCGGGTGTATAAATACATGCATCTGCACATAGGGTACAGGGAGTAAAGTGAGTACTCCGACTCAATAAGTAATAAAGGTAAATAAAAACTGAGCAGTACGAGATCTTGTAAGGAAAACCAACGTACCTTATAGAAGCAGTGTAAAACCTTTGTGAAAAAAATAGTGAAGCTGTGAAATCTTTAGAAAAATGTCCTAGCTCAGTTTAAACCTCTTTTGCAATGGATTTTACAATAGTTATGCAAATGAATGCAAAACAATTAGTGTAGATAAGCACAGAAATCCGCCCCTTGGGCACATCACTCAATTAACATGTAATGCCAGACAATAACAAATTTAGCACATAAAGCAACACAATCAACAGGTAATGGCAGGCAATTAAAATAAGTAAACATATAGAGTAGTACCAGCTCCTCGGGCTCACTCTATGATCACAATGGCTACCCACGCTCACTGGGGGTGTGCAGAGTCCAGAGGGGCCTTTTACGGCCCAAGCGTAATATAAAGGCATCTCATGACATCAAATCTAGGCCCTCGGCCTCATATCACTCAACCCACCTCGTGGCGTATATATGTATCTCAGGCCCTCTGCCTCATATCACTCACTGTATCCTCACATCTGGCCCTCGGCCGCACTCAATCCCAAAAATCAGCACGAGCCCCTCGGCCATTAGTAAAACAGTAGTTCTCAGCCAAAAAATGGCTGAGTTGTAATACAGTGTAAAACAACATGACTGAGTTCAAGTAATGATCAAAACAGTGAGGAAACAATGATAATAATCCCCGAAGGGTTCAAATAGTTGGCACGAAGCCCAAATATGGCAATCAGCCCAAATCATGATGAGAACAAGTAAGTTTCTGTCATATACATGGTAAATTCATCAATTAGGACGGACCAAGTCTCAATCCTCAATGGTGCTCTACCCCACACTCTCTATCCAGCGTGTAAGTTACTTCAATATAGCACTACGATGTGCAATCCGCGGTTTCAAACCCTCAGAATATCATTTACAATCATTACTCACCTCGAACCGACGAAATCTCTAGCTCGCGATGCCCTTGCCCCTCAAATTATCCTCCACGCATGTCGAATCTATCCAAAATCAGAACGAATACATCACAATATGCTAAAGGAACAAAGCCTAAGCGAAAATAATCAATAACGGGCACAAATCCCGAAATTACCAAAACCCGACCCATGCCCACTTCTTGAAACTCATAAATAGTCACATCAACAGGTTCCTTATCTCCTTACGAGTTCATGCATAGCAAAAGTTCTCAAAATCTGACCCCAATTGGTCCTTCAAATCCCCAAATCAAAATTCAAAATCCCAAGCCCTAGTTTCTTCCATTTTTAGCTTAAGATCCATGAATTTCTAGGTTAATTTCACAATAGAATCATGTTTTTAGGTTCAAAAATCTTACCTCCAATCAATTCTCCTTGAATCCCTCTTTAATCACCTTTAGAAAGCTCTCAAAATCCTCAGCTATGGAGGAAAAATGGCTCAAAATCGAAGACGAAATATTTTATAAACTTTCTGCCCAGTTCTGGTATTCCTTCATCGCGATCGCGACCCAAGTCTCGCGATCGCGAAGCACTAAATTTCAACTTCCCAAAATAACACTATGCGAACGCGATACTGCTGTTGCGAACGCGATACTGCTATTGCGAACGCGATGCTTCCTCTATCCAAACTACGCGAATGCGAGACTCCAGCTGCGAACGCGAAGGACCACTAACCGATAAATCGTTATACGAGAACGCAGGGGGCCTTATGCGAACGCAAAGCACAAACATCTTGCCTTTTGCGAATGCGCACCTTCAAACGCGAATACGAAGGGCAAATTTCCTGCCTTCCAATTTCCTCCTACGCGATCGCAACACAACCTACGCGATCGCGAAGGCCAAATTCTGCCACACCTGATCAGCAAAACCTGCAATCTCATAAGGCCAAAAATGGTCCGATTGACCATCCGAAACTCACCCGAGGCCCCCGGGACCATAACCAAAAGTGTAAACACATCCTAAAACGTCATTCAAACTTGTTCCAATCATCAAAACACCTCAAACAACACCAAATCCATCAATTCACTTTGAATTCAAGCCTACGTTTTCTAAAAACTTCCGAAATACGCTTTTGATCAAAAACCCAACCAAACCACGTCCGAATGATATAAAATTTTGCACACACATATAAATGAATTAACGAAGCTACATCAACTCTCTGAATTACTTTCTGACCCTCAGATCAAAATCTCACCTACCAACCGGAAATCGCCAAAATACTAACTTTGTCTATTCAATCCTAATTTTACATCGAACCTCCAAAACCACTTCTGATCACACTCCTAAGCCATATATGACCTCCCGAAGCTAATCGAAACTCACATCCGAGCCGTCTAACACACAAGTCAATATTCGGTTGACTTTTCCAACTTAAACCTTCTTAAAAGAGACTAAGTTCTCAAACCTTATAAAAAATCATTCCAAGCTCGATCCGACCAACCCGATACCATAAAACACGGATAATGAAGCATAAAGAAGCAAAAATGGGGGAAACAGACAGGTAACTCATGAGACGACTGGCCGGGTCATCACACCCCATGATCATAGCCGAAGTCTACATGGCCCTGCAGTGCTATCAAAGAGGGGTCAAGCAGTTCGAGGGTTGGAATTTGTTGCTGCAGTTATGGTTATTGGAACATCTCCAAAAGGGTCGCTATCGTCAAGAATTTCCATGAATGGCTTGGAACGACCATATTGCTTATAGATTTTCTCAGCCGGAAAGTGTCAGCGAATGGGTAGAGTTCTTTGACAATCTGACCGAAGGACAGGTGCAGTGGATGGTTGAATGGTTTCCAATGGACGAGTTCATTATCAGGTATAGGGATGCTCCCCACCTGGTTTTGATGGGGTTGAGATGGATATATCCATAGGTCCTTATGCGAGTTATGGGCTAAGCAGGCAGAAAACAGGTTGTCCCAAGGGTTATCAAAATGATCCACTTCATTGTAGACTTTCAAGACGACGATGTCCCGTACAAGTGCCAAGCTCAACATATGTGGCACTGCAAAAATCATTATGGAGAAGAATACTATTGAGCCGGACAGATATCATTAAGGGTGTGAGCCTCTATACCCAGCATGGTTAGGAGACGATCTTAAAGAGATGGTGTCACCAGGGACCGGCCGAGGAAACAGAATCATAGATGAGGAAGCTGAAACCCAAGTCAAGTACAACAGGCTGCGCAAAAAGGATCATGACTTTGAAAATGAGCACCAGGATATACATGAGAAGAACGCAATGTAGACTGAGGAAAGGAAATAGATGGCGGTCACTTCCAATTGGAAACTAGAATACCTAGAGCGAGGAATAGTGGAGCTAGAGTACAAAGTCATAAAAAGGATTGAAAACTGTCAAAATGCTGAAGCAGCCGAGGGAGAACATCTAGCCCGAACCTACTTGCTGTTGGGACTGCGTGAGCTGGGGGATCTATATAACGGAGTCCAGAAGATCGAATATGGGGAATGTCCTTCTGGGACCAAATAGATTAGGATTATTTGCTTTTCTTGAATGTAATAAGGATAAGTGACAGTAGCAACTTGTTTTATTATTATGTTAGTGTCATTTTGGATTTGTCTACTTTTATATTATGAAATAAAGCATTTATTGGCATTTAAAGTTCTCCCAATTTATCTGTCTCTAGTCATACCTAAGGCACAACGAGGCTCCCAAATTAGGATACGAGTTTATATTTCGCAATATGTGTTTAGCTACTACAAACATTTCAAGATCCTCACTAACTTGTTACCTTTTTGTTTTAGTTTATTTTTATTATTATTCACATCCCCTTAGGTTGTTTCATTCATACTGGCCTCATCAGCATATCATACCAGATCTAGAGGCCCTCCACCTCCTCCTCCTCCAAGAAACACAAAAGGTAGAGGGAAAGCAACGATGGAAGATTTCAGTGGAATACGAAAGGAAAATGGTGAGAATGCAAAGACCTCCGACAGCTGTAGTACTCCGTCCCCGAATGACTTGGTTCTGAGACTAGAACAAAAGAAACTAGAACTGCCAGGAGAACTTGAGCAGGTTCGCAACTTGGCAAACTTGTCACTCACCTTCAATGTCCCTGATATCCCCTAACAAAACACAAAGAACCCAACATCTTCTCAAAATGCACAAAACCAACATCCTTAAAATCCTATCGCACTAAATCAATACGCAACTCCACCTCAAAATATCAATCCGCTGCCAATTCCAAATCCACCACAACATCATCGTCAACCAATTCCAACCACCACTTAACACACTCTCTAAAATACACCACCACTCATTCCCAATCGACAAAACTCCACCAATGACCATAACTATACCCAAGTCCCCGGCACCCTTCAAAGCAATCCCATATATGTGGAAACTGTACTACATTTTACCCAACCACTCTCATGTGCACCGGAACCCTCCGAAAAGGACCTGCTCATTAAGAACATGGTCGAAGAACTCAAGAATTTAACAAGCCAAGTTCAAGGTGTTGAAGGCGATAGAGGAATGGAAGGTTTGAACTACAAAGATCTGTGTATACAGCCCGATTTGGAATTGCCAGAAGGATACAAGCCTCCCAAGTTTGAAATGTTCGATGGTGCAGGTGATCCCGCGGTTCACCTTAGGACCTACTGTGACAAGCTTGTCCGCGTTGGAAAAGATGAGAAGATCCGAATGAAGCTCTTTATGAGAAGCCTTATTGGGGACGCATTATCATGGTATATCATCTAGAATCCCAAGAAATGGTCAAATTGGGTAAGCATGGCATCAGATTTCATAGACCGGTTTAGGCTCAACACAGAGAATGCACCTGATGTCTTCTACATTAAGAATCTTCTGAAGAAACCTACTGAGATTTTCCACGAATATGATGCTCATTGGAAGTCGGAAGCCGCCCAGATCAGGCCCCCTTTGGATGAAGAACAGATGACTAAATTCTTCGTTAGAGCAAAGAATCCATAATATTATTAGAGACTGATGGTTATCGAAAATCACAAATCCCATGATATAATCAAGCTCGGGGAAAGGATCGAGGAAGGAATAAAGAGTGGGGTGGTAAAAAATTTTGAGGCATTGCAAGCCACGAATAAGGCACTCCAATTGGGTGGAAAATTGAAGAAAAGAGATGTTGGGGCAGTAATGGTGGCCCAGGGCCCAAAAACTCCACTCACATATCAAACACATCCACCCACATACTAGACACCTCCACCTACATACCAAACATCACCACCTATATACCAAGCATCACCACCCACATATCAACCTTTATCTCCCCGATATTCCCAACCAGTCGTTGTCCATCACACCTATAATTCTCAACCATCCTACTTCCAATCACCACCCAAGACCCAACTTCAATCGTAAGCCACCAAGACAATACACTGCCATTGCGGAGCACTTCTACCAACTTTACGAAAGGTTGAAGGTTTTAGGTTACGTCGCTCATATTCCGCTATGGCACTAGAAAGCTTTTCATGGGATTCAATGGGTTTGCATCCTCAAGGAGAGGGCATCGTCCGAGCCCGCTATTAGTGGAGTGTCTGATTCCTAGATAGTGATTCCTCCGAGTGAAAATGCTTTTCTTGAGGTTGGTTCTCCTGGGGTCGAAGAGACAGGATTAATAGGAGCTTGCTATGACTTCGAGGAAGTCTGCCGCCTTCACTTCATGGTGAGTTTAGGTGAAGTTCTTCTGTATTCTTTGCCCTCCTTTCTTTATCGAGTTTTCCTTTTGCAGGCCTTTGATAGGCTCAGGTCTGAACTGCTTCGTCCAGGGGCCAGGCTTCAGAAAGTTTTGGACGAGGTTGAGTTACTTAGGCTCTTTAGCGAGGAGAAGGAGGTTGGGTTGCTGCATTGGCGATATGAGGCATACCAGAGCTCGAATTACGACAGTTATTTGATGGAGAAGGTAACCTTTTATATTACATGCTTCACTCTTTTTGGACCTTAATGTTAAGCCCTTTCTCCTATATTAGCTGCAGAAAAAGACGGAAGCCTTGGAGTACCTCGATTGTGATATCGACCGAGTCAAGATTGCTTGTGGTGAACTAAGGGCTCAGGTGCAAGCTCATGCTTTAGAGGAGAGAGGCGCCTCGGCCAAGGTTCCCGCCTTAGAGGTCTAACTTCACTTTGCCTAAGATAATGTTATGGTTCAAATGGACATGATTAGGAAACTCTGGTCTGATCTCTCGAAGATCAGGGCTGAGATAATCGATGGTCGGGCTAAAGAGGCATTATGCTAAACCAAGGCTGACCAGGAGACGGCAATTCGTATGAAAGACGCTGTTGACGCTCAAGCCAAGCTAAAGCGGGCCCTCGATCGGGAGAAGAAGATCGAGTATGTTCGTTGTAGATCCCGAAGAGAGGTACTCAAGGAGATCGGCTCTAGGGGCTTTGTCCTCTCCAAGGAATTGGCTCGAGCTAGGGTGGATGAGCGTGATGCTCGATTACTTCTTGCTGACATCACGGAGAGCAAATCCGATAGTCTGTAGCACTTAGGGGGAAAGTGTAGATTTCACCATTTTTCCACTTTGTATTTAATACTTGTAGAGCATGTTTGTAGATGAAGAGCGCGCCTTTTGCGCATGTAAATAAGAGAAACCCTGAAGCTTTATCTCTTTTGTATTTCCTTTCTCATTGATTTTGACCAGGCAGGCTGGTTCTTGGTGTTTGGCGGGAACCCTATGGATCCAGAGCTTGCTAGATAGGCTTGTAGGCCCTCAAATGCGATTTTTGACACGAGTAGGTGTTAGGACTTTGTGTTTTGCCTAGCTGTTTAGGCCTAGTCTCCAAGCCAAGCACTGACTCTGGTTTTCTTGACCTTCAATCTCTCGTGGCTGCATAATCGGCAATGATTGTACCTATTTCTTGCCCTTGGACATTTGTGTGTCAACTATTTTGGGTCCAGTCTCCGAGTCGCATTGCAACTCGAGCTTTAATTGAGCCTCAAATTCCTTCATAACCATATGAACAGACAACAGTAGCTCTTACGCTTTGGGTCGAAGTGAACTTTTAAGTGTGTGGCCCGGAGGCTCGATAATAGGAATTAGGTCGTGCCCTTGGGAACGTGTAGTTAACTATTTTGGGTCCAGTCTCCGAGTCGCGTTAAGACTCGAGCTTTAATTGACCCTCAAGTTTTACGATTTTCAAGCTGGCGATAGTGGTTCTTACGTTGTTTGGTCGTTGAAACCTTGACATATGTGGCCCACAGGCTTGCATAGTTAACTATTTTTTATTCGGTCTCCGAATCGTGTTATGCCTCGAGCTCATTTTAATCCTTAAGTTGTCCATTTTTAAGTTGGTGATAGTGGCTATTACGTTGTTGACTGTGGACTTTTTGTAGGCTTTGTTTTTTGCTCGTTAAGGTCTTTTGAAATAATTTTGCCTGACTCGTCGTCGATTTCGGGAGAACCTTGATTTCAAGTAGTTATCGGCAATTTTTGTGCACCTCGGAAGGTTCGTAGCCCGTAGACTGAGTAGGTCAAAGCCTTGTGATTTGGAGTTGACAAGGTCAAAGCTTATTTTTGCCTGTTGAGGGAAGCCTGTTTTAACCGGTTCTTTCCGAAGTATATTCGAATTAATGGCCTGCAATTTTATTTAGCAATGGTCAGGCGTCCCCAATTCGTGTTAATTTGGCTGTATTAGCCATTTTTGACCGTAGTCATATGTGTTTGGCCAAAGCGATTATTGATCTTGCGTGATAGTTTGGGCGTCTACACCGAGGGTATGCCCTTTCGAGATTCTTACAAATGCGACGTATATTCCAAACTTCTGGATTTTGAGTTTCATACATGTTGATGTCTTACAGTTTTATCATACCTGTTGAGGTCTTATAGTTTGTCATGCATGTTAAAGTATTATTGTTTTTGTTGCTATGTAGAATAGATCAGGTTACGCCGAGTCTGCCCGCTCGGGGTCTTATAGTTTTGGGTTTTCCAGTGCATGGTGATTAATGACAGTCTCCCAGTCATTCAGTTTGCTTAAGCTCGAAGGCCGCTATTCGTGAGCTCGAAGATGCCTCGTCAGGGCCTTATGAGCTCGGAGTTCCAACCCTAGGGTCATGTGGGTGTCGAATTATTTGCGCTAAGTATTTGAGTATCTCGGGATGCATTCGGTGGAGGGGCCCTTGCCCCGAGCATGTTGAAATCCCCTTTTTTGGAGTGTCAGATGCTAAAAAATATTCTTCATTAATTGGCATAAATATACATATTGTTTCATCGTCATGAGCTCGGCCCGCGTGGGCGCGGTTTTCGGACCATTTGGTCCGGTACATAATTCCTTGTTGGAACTCAGTCTGCCGTTCCCCGGTCTTTCCGAGCAAGACGTCCGTGCCTTGCGCCTTTTTTGATGGTATAGAGCTCGACATTCTAGTCTGAGCTTAGACGGGATGTATCAGGAGAATGGTCTTTCTGCTTGTTATAATGATCGCCGTTTGGAATCCGTTAAAGATTCAAGAGGTGGTCGTGTCATGGCACGGCGATCCGAGCCGCACTATTGACCTCAACCCTATAATGTTGATGCGTTTATCGAACCGCCTGAATTCATGAGAACATGTTTTATTTAAATAGATCAAATGAGGGAGAGGGTTACCAATGCGTCAGTGTGAGGCCGAGGCGATGTCTCAGTGCCTTTTTTGCTGGATGTAAGGGCGTCCCTCGGAAAGTATCCCCGAAGCCATCTTTTCCTGATAAGGAGCATTTTTACTTTCCATTATTATGAGTCCTTGGAGGGTGTTGCCACTTCTCCACTATCGTGGAAATACGCCGCGACTCATTTGCTTCGTTCTTCCTGGTTGCCTTCCTCCCTTAAGGATGAATTCGAGCATGATCGCTCGATAGTGATCGGCAGCGATTTTTATTGAGCAGCACGGTTGTTCTCCTCATGAGCTGGTGGCCACTTTCGACCCTGTGGTCGTATGTGCCATGCGGTTCCTGTGTGCGGTTTCTTCTTGGGGGATTCGATCGAATAGATCTGAGTTGTTTAGCATCCCTGGTTTCGCTTATGGTGATCACTATGTTCGGTATAGCAATGCGGAAATCGTACTCTGATAGGCGAGGTGCCCCTACCGACCGTGCCTCATCGAATTTGGCTATGTTGAATATTCCTTGAGGATATTTCCCTCGAGCCATTTCCTGATCGTTTCAGGGTGGATTGTGTCTCAGGGCATTCCTCCTCTCCACGGCGTAGGGGTGGTATCTCCCTCTGTATAGCATTAGTTTGTTTACCAGGAGCCTGCTTGGGTATACTAAGCTGAGGAGGCTCCCGGATTGTCATCCAAGGCCCTGATTCGTGGCGGGTACCGTGTACGGGCATCCAACCTAATCTCGGCTGGGTATCTGATCAAGCTTTGTTTGAAATGCCCCGCAGTCATTGGGCTTGGTTCATTAAGGCTTTGGGTTATGGCCTATGTTGCCCAATCGCCCAAAACCGGGGGCAATCTCGTTTGTTCCATCGGGGAGTGAGGTGCGACTTCCTATGGCATCTTATTCTCCCTTTGTTCGGCCTCGAATGTATCGGGCTCTCCCGTTGCTTCTTCGATGCCATCGGTGTGTGCCTTTATGGCACAATATGCTGGTACGGTAAGCTAGTTTGTGAGGTCAGGTGCTAGGCCACAACGCCACATCATGGTTCCTTTTGAGAGTGTTTCCCCCAACCTCTTCACCGAGACGAGCTCGAACTCATCATCTTGTAGGTCGATGCCTTTTCCTGCGCATGTGTAGGCGCCGATGTGCTCGTTAGGATCCGAGGTTCTATTGTACTTAGGGAGTTTTGGCATTTCGGACTTTTGTGCAACGGGTTCCGGGACTACTCTTCGGGGAACGATTGTCGCATGAACTTTCACGAACCTGACTCGATCCTTTTCGAGAGATCCCGAGTATTTTTGCTATGGCAGGGATGGTTACCAATCCGTTGTTGCTTGATCTCTCGGGTACTTGTTTGGTGGGGGGAGCTTTTTTCGGCATTGCTATATTGGGAGTCTTCGAGTGTCTTTGAAATAGAGCAATAGCCAACTGCTATGCCAGAAACATTTCAAAAATATCGTTCAGACCCACTTCATGTGCTTCTTGAGCCGGGATTTTTTGGGATTCCTGTCGGTCTGTATGTTGTATGCTCCCATTGGTGTGAGAAGTTTCGTTGACTTGTTGTGTTTCCTGCTAATCCGCGTCTGCTAGAATCGGTCCAGGCGCGTTATTGGGATCCTGTGGTGGCGCTCCAGCGGACGTGACAGACAGGTTGTTTTCCCCGTGGTTTTCGAGGTTGTCATTCTCGACTCTGTTTAGCGAGCCTGCCATTTTGAACTGAAATCAAAGTATCTCAGACAAGAAAAAATGTTAACGATAATGGGCATTTGTGCAATGAAACCAGCAGGAAAATAATCACTATTATTTTTAGCACCATGGATGGCGCCAACTTTTTACCGTGAAAATGGTAACAACAATTAAATTTGTAAATGGGATTCTAAAAATACTTGATCTATTCTCGAGCTAGTTATTAGAGTAGATGGTGCTAGGAATATAAAGTTTAATGATGAAATGCAAGCTAAAAATGAAGCGATAACCGAGCCTAAAGGCTTACTGTTTGGGCTTGTTTTAGCAAGGGGATATAGGCTAAAAGGAGGAGTTGAATGAACCGAGGAACCTGCTGCCTGGGTAAAGGACCGATCGACGAAAAGCCTCGGGGTCGATGCCTGGGTCGAGCTCGAGCTATCGAGGTAGTAGGGAATGGGATAATAGTTAAGATATGATTAAACAAGGCTCCTTATGGCCAATATCAGGCAATATAATGAAGAACACGTAAGAAAGCGATAAATATTAGAGTGGCCTCGGCCAGTGAAAACGAGCAAATTAGAAAGAAAAGAGAGAGATAAATTATTGCACTTGTGGAGAAATAGTTGGAGCAACATCAGCCATTTACAAGGTAGCATGGGTTCCCTTTACATAGGAGGGAAACTCGACTATAGTACAACATGCATTAACTGTGAAGTGTGGAGATGGGACGGCTAGACGTGACGCTTCTGTGTAGGCCCTGGATAGGTCAACTTTGTCAGACATAGCCGCTTTCCTTGGGAGCTTGCCTTTCTATTCTAGCCTCAACCCCCGTCTTCTACTGGTTGTTCCTCGTCGAGCCCCAAGGGAGGGGACTCGATCATGGCTCCACGTCCTCGGGGTCTTGAGGCATTCTTTCGAAATGACTTGATAGCGAGGAATTAAGTCCTCTGAATTTCTCCGTATACAGTTAGACTTCGCCAGAAAACACTTTTTAGCTAATTTTACCTGAACATTTCTTTCATCGCCAATCATTGAGCGATTAAGTTCTCAATATGGTTTTAACAACCCTAGTGCCTGGCGATTATTCTCAAATGATTCTATGCTTAGGTATCTGGTAAATATATCTGCAATTTGATCTTTTGTGCTGCAGAATTTCATCCATATAAGCCCTTTTTCAATATTGTCTTTGATAAAATGATGACGTACATCAATGTGCTTGGTCCTCTTATGTTGAACTGGATTTTTTGCCATGTTGAGTGCACTTGTATTATCGCACAAGAGAGGCACACAATCTGAGAATGCTCCTAAGTCTTCCAGGTGCTGGTTGATCCACAGTAATTGAGTACAACAAGAAGCAGCTGCTACATATTCTGCTACTATATTTGAGAGTGCCAATGAGTTCTGCTTCCTTGTACCCCATGATATAAGGCAAGAACCCAGGAAATGTGCCATTCCATACATGCTTGTCCTATCCACCAGATATCATGCATAATCAGTATCAGCATACCCTATAAGATCAAAGTTGTCAAATAAGGGATGGTAGAGAACAAGGTCCTGCATTCCTTTGAGATATCTTAGTATTCTCTTGGCAGCCCTTAGATGACATTCCCTTGGATTGGATTGAAATCCGAAACAAAGACGCACGCTAAAAACAATGTTCGGTCTACTTGTAGTGAGATACAAGAGTGACCCTATGATCCCTCTATACATAGTCTGATTTACAGGGGGAACGAGGTTCGTCTATGTCTAGACGAGTGGCTGTGGCAATAGGAGTGTCAATAACTTTTGATGGTTCCATGTCAAACTTTTTCAGCAGCTCCTTGATGTACATCTGCTGACTTGTCAATGTTCCCTTTTGAGATTGTTTCACTTGAAGTCTTAGGAAGAAGTTTAATTCTCCCATCATACTCATCGCGAACTCACTCCCCATGAGTTTTGAAAATTCTTCAGAAAGAGAGTCATCTATGGCTCCAAAAATGATATCATCAACATATACCTAAACACGATTAGGTTCCTCTCTCTTTTCTTCAGAAAAAGAGTGTTGTTAATTTTCCCTCTTGTAAACCGATTTTCTGGAAGGATTTTTGAAAACCTTTTATATCAAGCCTGGGGATACTGCTTTAGCCCATACAATATCTTGTCCAGTTTGAACACATGCTCAGGATGCTCTTGACATTCAAATCTAGGAGGCTGCTTGACATAAACTTCTTCTTTCAGGTAGCCATTTAGAAATGCACTTTTGAAATCCTTGTTCCATATGAGATGCAAAGGCAATAATAAGTCTAACAGCTTCCATTTGAGTAAGTCGAGCAAATATTTCATCATAATCAATCCATTCTTAATGATTGTAGCCTTGAGATACAAGCCTTGCCTTGTTTCTTATTGTAATACCAAACTCCTCAAGTTTGTTTCTGAATACCCACCTGGTTCCGATGATAGCTCGATCTGCAGGTCTAGGAACCGGGTGCCATACCTTGTTTCATTCAAATTGATGCAGCTCCTCTTGCATGGATGTGATCCAGTCTGCATCTTTCAATGCTTCTTTGATATTATTGGGCCATATTTGGGAAAGAAAGGCTGAAAAGGCAAGTGAGTTTCTTGCTTTCGATCTGGTTTGAAATCTTAAGTCAAGAGGGGTGATTAGGTTTTCAAGAGGATGTGAGCTTTTGTACTTATAATTTGGTACCTAAATCTCATTGGTAGAGAACCCGGGTATGTCTGACTGTGGTTCTTGGGTGCTTCTTATTTCAGCAAGTGGAGTACCTTGGACTGCATCAACAACTGTATTTTCACCTTCAGTTTGTATGATCATGGGACCAAGTTCTTCTCCAATAGATGGAGGTGCACATTCATCATCTTCACTAGATTACTTTACATGGCTCATCATGTTTACTTTTCCATTTGCCATGTCAATAACTTCTCATGGAACAGATAAGGGTTCTCCATCTTGATCAACATGCATGTTCTTCTCACAGGAGAGGTGAGATTCATCAAATATCACATGTATACTTTTCTCAACACATTGAGTCCTTTTGTTGTAGACTTTGTAAGATTTTCTTTAAGATGAGTATCCTAGAAAGATTCCTTCATCACTTTTGGCATCAAATTTTCCTAGAGCTTCCTTACCGTTGTTGAGAACAAAACATTTACACCCTAAAGTCCTTTGATGTGTCAGCTTGGGATTCCTTTCATTCAGCAATTCATATGGAGTTTTGTTCAGAAGGGACCTGTTCATGCACCTATTCACCAAGAAGCAAGCAGTGTTGAAAGCTTCCGACCAAATTGTTTTTTGCAATCCCATTGTCAAACAATATTGTCCTTGCCATGTCTTCAAGAGTTCTATTCTTCCTCTCGGAAATTCCATTTTATTGAGGTGTTCTTGCAGCTGAGAAATTGTGAGTGATACCATTTTTAGTACAAAACTCATCAAATTTGGCATTGTCAAACTCTGTCCCATTATCAGACCTGATGCATGCTACTTTATTACCCATCTTCACTTGGACCTTTTTGACAAACGAAATGAACACTTCAAACATTCATCCTTGGTTTTGAGAAACAAGGTCCAGTGAATCTGGAGTAGTCATAAACTATCACAAAGATGTACTTCTTTCCTCCTCTACTTAGCACCCTCATAGATCCACATAGATCCATGTGAAGCAGATTAAGTGGCCTTGAGGTACTGACTTCCTTTTTGGTCTTGAATGAGGATCTATCTTGCTTGCTTTTTACACATGCATCACACACTTTGTGATCGTTGAAGCTTGAATTGGGCAGACTACGAACTAGGTCCTTCCTAACCAATTTGTTCAGCAATGTGAAGCTTGCATGACCCTACCTCATATGCCATAGTTCAACATCATCATCTACGTCACTTTGACAGGTGAGATCACCATTATATAGAGACTCAAAATTAGATACATAGATATTTTTGTATATTTTTCTACCAGAACCACTTCACCGGTCACTAGGTTTGTGACTATACAAATTTTTTACACAAGTTCCGCATTTTTTCCCTTGTCACAAATCTGGGAAACCCTTAAAAATCTGTACTTCAACCCGTTCATGTAGTACACATTTTTTATTGAGTGTGAGAGAGATTTCCCAATCCTTCTATAACGACCAGGCCGATGGTTTCATGAGTTACTACTCTGTTTCCTCTGCTTCTACTTCTTTATGCTTTGTTTATCCGTGTTATGTGATATCGAGTTAGTCGATTTGAATTCGGAAAAGTTTTGGTAAGGTTTGAGACACTTAGGTTGTGTTTGGTATAAAGGAAAATATTTTCCGAAATATATTTTCCTTCATACCAAACACACCATAAGTGTCTCAAACCTTACCAAATATTTGTTTATTAATTTTTCTGCACCACCCACCCCAACCTCCTCCCCCCGCCGCAAAAAAAAA
>MU687968.1:12204-23126 GCA_026770625.1 Nicotiana glauca | reverse complement strand
CAAAATAAAACTACAGAAACAAGCGGCCTGAGCCATGTAGGGCCCCGAGAGGAATGGGGCTCACCAAAACAACTGACGGAAGACGAAGAGGGAGCTACAATCGGTGGGCTGGAGTACCTGCTGCAAATCCACCTACAATCATAACACGAATGTAGCGCCCCCGACAAAAGGGACGTAAGTACACTTGAATTGTACTGGTATGTATGAACAAACCTTGCGCCAAGTAAACTCAAGCCATAGACAAGTAAGTAACAGTAACAAGAAAAACAACCAAATCTATAAAGTAAAAACAATCAATCCAAACAAGTTTTACAAACTCTCCCGTTTTCGACTTTCACATTTCCACATCAATAGATTTCACATTCTTGCTCATATTTTCATTTCAACAGTGATTTCGATCACTTTCCACCCTTATTACCTCGGCCACCCTTATCACCACAACTCGTACCTTATTACTTCGTGTTGCGGCGCGCTATCCCACCGTACAGATTCGATTCACAAACAATCACAACAACAATAATAAACAATTCACAAAGATCACAACAACACTTCTTAGGGAGTAGCAACAATAATTTACAAGTGTTTCCATAACCATCAATACTATTTCCGTCATATTTCATAATTCACAAGTGTTTCACGTTACAACAATACTTGCCCACGATAAGCCATAGATGTTAATGTCACCATTATTCCAGTTGCATCACTTACAATTTTCCTTATGTCATTTGTTTCTCAGCTAATATCGCTAATACCATATATCATAATCACAACCATGCAAATCACACAAATTTCACAATTTACCCACGTGGATGTCACATACCAAACATTTGAACACCAACAAGTCAATTTTACATAGTCAAGGTTAGCCATACATACCTGGAGCCGGATTCCTTTTTAATTTCTACTTCCAACTTCACCAAAATCCTAGCAACGTCAATCTAGTGCACAGATTAATAGATATTTCTTAGAATCAAAGTTCACAATCACTACCCGAACACATTTAGGTTATCAACCCTTCTTTACACAAATTCTTTACTCCCTCCCAACTACTCTTACTAGATTTTAGGTTTTAATAAACATGCATGAGTGTTTCAACCCCTATTATCAAGAACTAATGCATGAGACTTCCCCCTCTCCCCCCCTCCTCAATAAATCTGAAAGTCCATGAAAATGGGGTAGGGATTTTACCTGTAGAAATAGAGATGAAGACACCTGCTTTAAAATTTCCCGGACCAGATACTTTGAGGAACAAATTTTGAAGAAGATGAACTTTCTCTCAAGAACCCCTCCTCCCTCTCTCTTGTTTTTGCTCAAGAAAGTGGTTAAAATGAGGGGTTAGGGTGTTTTATTAGAAAGGGGGTTGGGTTGAAAAATTAAAAAAAATTGGAACCCGAGCAAGGTCTGCAGTCGCATTATGCGATTGCAGAATCGAAATGCGGTCCGCATATTGGACCGCAGAAGTGCCCCCAAAACTCTGAAGGGTCTGCTTGGGTCTGCGACAGGAATGCGGTCCGCATTCCTGTTATGCGGTCGCATTTTCAACTTCAATTTTGGCAATTCTTCTGCTTCACTTTGCGGCAGAAATGCAGTCCGCATAGCTGATCTGCGACCGTATTCTGGACAGCAAAAATTGAAATTTTCTGAAAAATTGATTCTTTTGATTTTTAAGAGCTTAGATCACTACCAAGGGTCCGAACTGCGGCGAGCTTCTACACATTCCTAACACATATTCGGAGTCGACACCACGAGTTACTAAGTTTTGAGACCAAAAATTATTTACGGGGCCTTACACTTTTCCATATCTACGACCTGGAACTTGGTTTCTTTGACAACACCTTCTACAAACGTGGTAAGGATCGCTTCTCCTTTGGTTATGACATTAGAGCTATCAAATCCTGACAAGGTATGCGCTTTTGGAACCAATTTGTCCTCAACTTACATCTCGCGCAACACTCGTATCAAAATAATATTCGCTAAACTGCCTGGATCAATCAAAACACATTTCATGTTAGTATCATGTACTAGTAAGGATATTACCAGTGCATCGTTATGTGGAGTCAAGAGGCCTTCTGCATCTGCATCGTTGAATGTAATATTCTTCTCTTCAAGCACGTGCCATAACCGTTTCCCATGGGTGATTCTTATTTTAGATGTTTTATTGGCTGCGGTATACGAGACACCATTGATATCTTCTCCTCCACTTATAAAATTGACAGTTCTTTTAGGTGACGGTGGTTTCGGGGGCTCCTATCTATTTTTCATATATGCTTGTTTACCTTTCTCGCTGAATAACTTGGTGAGATATCCTTGGTTTAGCAAATGATCCACATTGCTATGCAAAAATCTGCAATCTGCGGTTTTATGTCCATGATTATTGTGGAATTCGCACCAATGATCAGGGTTTCGTCTGTTTGGGTTTGATCTCATCTCCTTCGGCCACCGTACTTTATCTCACATGCCTCTTAAAACAACCACGAGTTCAGAAGTGCTTACATTAAAATTGTAACCACCAAAACTTGCTTTTAAACTACCATCATCATCTCGATGTCCACGTGTACTTCGATCATTACCGAACCTTGATGAGGAGCCTGATTCCCTGTGCCTGGGTTTGTGATCGTACCTTTTTTACTTTTACCTTGAGTCTTTTCCCGCAGGTCCCATATAAAGCTCTTACCTATTTTTACTAGATCTTTTTTTATTTTCTACACGCCTCGAACTTGTTTTCTTATCAGTTTTATGCCGTAAAATGATATCTTCTTCAATCCTCATCTTTGTACTGTATCTATTGTAGACGTCATTCCACGTTATTGTTGGGAATTCTCAAAATATCCTTGCTTTATTTTGAAGATGTCTTCCATTATCTTTTCAACTTTTTGAGCTCCCAAATACGCTTTGATAAACAAATTTACAAGCTCAGCAAATGAATTTATAGAATTTTCAGGTAAAAGAGAATACCAGGTTAATGCTCCTTTGGTGAGTGTTTCACTAAATTTCTTGACCAAGACTGATTCATCTCTTGCTTAGTCAAATCAATTCCTTTAACACCTGTGGTGAATGCGGTAACGTGATCTCGTGGATCTGATGTACCATCGTACTTTGGAATATCAGACATCTTAAATTTCTTTGGAATTGGGAAGGGGGCTGCATTTGGCTTCCATGGATGTTGAGAATATTTGTCTATGTCTACTCCTTTGATCACGGGCGGTACTCCGGGTATTTGTTCTATGCGTTCATTTTGCTCCTTAAGCTGTTTCTGCAAGGTTAGTACGAGATTTTGTAAATCAGAAGTAACAACGTTACCTGGGTCTCCTTCTTGCGTTTCGCTAGGAGTTCCACCGCTGCCTGAATTAATCAATCCAGAACGGGGGTTCTCCAAAGTATTATTGTTTGGAGTTGGTGTGGGTGGAGCAGCATGTAATTGGCTGACAAAAGCTTGAAGAGGTTTACTGACTTGGGAGGCAATTAGTTTTTGCAAAGCCTCATTCATATTTTCAACATTGTCGACTTGAGCCTGTCCATCTGTGTGAGATCCATCAGTAGTGCCTTCACGAGACCGTCGTGGAGAGCCTTGCGGAGAGCCTCATGGAGAGTCTCCTTGAAGTTGTTGGATCGTTTGAATTTCTGGATTTCCTTGGGTGTTGTCGTTGTTGTTTGACATGATTAATACGAACAAGGAAATCAAGTTGAGATATAGTTGATTATCAGATTTTCGGTAACGGAACTAATTTGTTTAACCATAAAAATAGATTTTTTAGTCAAAGCTAGAAATTAGAAGAATCGGGTTACTAATAATCGAAAAAAGTGAATAAAGAAAGAAATTTTGAAGTATTCGAGTATGTAAACCAGTAAATCAGAGTATATTTCAATAGCTACTTTTTTTCTTCGACTGATTACATATTTTCCCTTTTATAGATCCTTTTGGGAATGTTTAAAGATGCACGTTATGACTAAACCATAATGAGGTTATTATGAGCATTTGTTAACATTAAATGCTACGTTACATAATCATTTACATTGAATGTAAATATTCATTAACGGTTCCAGCATTTATTACTCTTGAAATGCCTATCTTTTCCTTTAGCCAGGTTCATTATTCTTCCCGTTGCTCGCATGTAGCTAAACTTAAATAGGGATGAGGCTTCTGAGCCTTTCATCTCGTACGTCTTTTTAGCCTCCTACCTCGTGCCTCTTTTTATCCTCTTGTCTCATATCTCTTTTTGTCCTCTTGTCTCGTTTCGCTTTTTGTCCACGCATGTTTGCAATTCGTGGACCATTTATGACCCATTGCCTATTCCACGTGTCATGACACGTCACTATATATTTATGTATATAATTTTCCCCAATACAAAAATAAAAAGAACACTATCTATTGCATCAAATCTTCAACCATGCATTCTATAATTTAGCCAAATGAGGACCAACGTAACACCGCATCGCCTAGAAGAAGGCATGATGAGAATTTAAAGTTTATGAATTGCTATCGAATTTAAAGTTTACAATTAAAAATTTACATATTTAACGAATTTTTTAATATAAAAAAAAGGATAATAAGCAAAAGGTATTGGTTTCGTCCAAATCCTTTCTCATACTTAACTGTGACAAAAACTGAATATGCCTTTTGGGACTTATTCCTCAAACCTGAAAATTTTTCAGCAGTTATGTATTAATTTTTACTCTTCTGGAATTAAGCCACTACTTCTCTTCGTATCAAATACTGCACTCTCAGTAGACAAAGTTACCTTGAGGATAATTCATAAACAATTCTAGTAACTAACGAGTTTTGACTGTTATTCACCAAGCTGTACAAGACGAATATATATATATATATATATATATATATATATGTTGAATTAGATGTATAGGATTTGATGCCGATTCTTGGAATAATCAATTAGAAAATGCAAGGAGCATATCATGGCTGTCCAAGTTCATATGTTACCCTTAAATCTCGCATTGAGAATATGCTCATGCATTATGTGCCACATATTAAAAGGGTAATAATGGGATGGCAAGAATTCTTTCTCCCCCAATCAAAAGTGATGAACTTTTTTCTAAGAATTGATTTACGTTTTATATTCGATATGAATCTCAATTAATCAGACTAGTATATTTCAAGTCCTAAATACTTAAAAAGCGCAAAAGTTAATCAAACTAGTGAGCATGGACATTGTTAAGTGTTACTGTGTTAAAACACAAAATCAGAAAACTGTTAGAAGAATAAAAGAAATTGGAAAACAGTAAAGAATAAGAAATATTCCGAGTCCACAATTTGCTTGTGCATCCTTAATAAGGAATTTTAACCCCTTCACACGTTGCCTAGGTAATGGATTAAATTCCTCCCAGAATGAAACAGAATAAACCTTCCTGCAACAGTGGTAATACAAACTGCGGAATACCAACAAACTCAAAGAACGGAACAAAATCACACTTACAAATTTGAGAGAGAGAGACTGCGAATTAGAATGCAGTATTTTTAGAAAGAAGGAAGTTCTGTAATTTTTCAGTGTGTTAAAAATGAAGTCATGTCTCAGAATTTATAGGCAATTATTGGAAGAGGTGTGATGTTTGTTCTGGAAAAAGTATCTGTTCAGAAGTTTACGCGTCCAGAGTGGCCCTCTGAATCTGCAGCAGTGTTCTGGCGCGGTCCTACCGCGGTCACCCCCGGACAGCGGCTAACTAACTAATTAAATAAATTTTGTCCAAAACCGAAGCCGAGCCGAGCGACGACGACGATGGCGCGAGGGTTCATTCTCTTCAACTCCTTTTAAGAGCTTTAAGAATTGATTCTATATATAAGCACACAAATGTAGTTGTCCCTCACCAGGGACAAAGTGCAAATCAAAAACTCACTTCATTTAAAATTTTATTTCTCTCCATTTTATTTCCCACAATTTCCAATTCACACTTTTAAACTTTTAAAGCCCAATACTTAAATTGTTAAACCCAATGCTTAGAGTCCAACAGACATATAATATCTCTGATCGTACTTCATGAAGTTTAAGGAACTATAGTACTTGACATATATACAAAGGTATGTTGAATAGTTTGTATATATGGGAAAGGAGTCCCACACCGGTGGCATAAAGCCATTTTGATGGCTTTATAAAGCTTGGCCCATTTAGTCAAATAAAATGAACAATTGACATATTTAGAAGAATATGTGTATTTATATATATATGACTTGGACTTGGACTTGGGGCGCGGGCCGGGTCGGGTTGGAACTTTAAATAAAGATTTTATTTTTCGTATTTATTTGGAACAGTCTTTTTGTTATTTAAAATTTAAATTTAAATTTAAATTAACAAAAAGAGTTGTGTTTATTCGTGAAAAGAGGCGTCTCTTCAGAAAAGTCATTCTTTTCTTTTCTATAAATACGGAAGACATCCCAGAAGTAGGGATACAATCTGCACGTATGNAAGTTATTGGCTACTATTGAGAATCCGAAAGACTTAATCAAATTGGATCGCTTTGATGGATCAAACTTCACTCGTTGGAAGGATAAGATGATTTTCTTACTCAGAGCGCTGAAAATCTTTTATGTCCTTGATCCATTGTTAGCTGCATTACCAGAACCAACCTCGGAGGATACTGATGCGATCAAAGCAGAGAGGTGAAGAAGATGAACTGCTCTTCCGAGATCATATTCTGAATACTTTGACTGATCGATTGTATGATTTGTACTCCAATTTAAAATCTCCAAGGGAAATCTGGACAGCGTTGTAGACTGCATATGAAAACGAGAAACGAGGTATCGATAAATTGTTATCTTTGCAGTATTTCGAATTTAAGATGGTAGATACAAAACCTATAATGGATCAAATTCATGAGTAACAAATCTTAGTTTCAAAACTAAGTGATCTTGAAGTGAAAATTCCTGATGCACTTCAAATAGGTGCAATTCTCTCGAAATTGCCTTCCTCCTGGAATAATTACAGAAACAAAATCCTACATTCTACTGACAAATTAACTATAGAACAATTTCGAACTCATCTTCAAATTGAAAGTGAGACTCGTGCTCGTGATGAAATTGTTCATGCCTCTAGTTCTACGGTTAATACTGTTAGTCAGAATAATTCAGGAAACGAAAATAAAAATCTGAAAGTTTCAAAGAAGTCTCTTAATAAAAAGAGAAACAATATGAGTTGTTATCATTGTGGAAAGAAAGGTCATAAGATTCGAGACTGCAGGTTTAAAAAAGCAGAAATAAATTTTCATTTAGGAGATGTTGGAAAATCTGGAAACTCAAGAAATTCTGAGAAGGTAAACATAGTAGAAAGTTCCTCACAAGGGCTAGTGGCTATGATTTCTGCTATACCAAATGAGATGGTTAATATAGCTGCAACAACCACAAAGAATCAAGATTGGTGGTTGGATTCTGGTGCAACAATTCATGTCTGTCATGACAAGAATATGTTCAAGACCTATTCGGAAGTTAAAGATTCTAAAAAGGTGCTAATGGGCAACCATGTTACAGCCGAAGTTGCAGGAAAAGGAACAGTTGAAATCAACTTTACATCTGGGCAGAAGCTGACTCTTGTGAACGTGTTCCATGTTCCTGAAATTATGAAGAACTTGATTTCTACTAGTTTACTTTCTAAGAGAGGTTTCAAAATTGTAATTGAGTCTGATCATGTAATAGTGTCTAAGAGTGGTCTGTTTGTAGGAAAAGGGTATCATTGTGATGGCATGTTCAAACTAAGTGCTAATGCAATAAATTATGCTTCTGCTTATACCATTGTATCTGATTCCTATTTATGGCATACTAGATTAGGCAATTTAAATTTTGGTTCTATAAATTATATGTCAAAAAATAGTTATATCTCTTGTAAAACTGAACATGGAAGCAAGTGTGAAATATGTTTACAAGCGAAAATAACTAAGAAACCATTTCGTAAAGTTGAAAGATTTACAGAATTATTACACTTAGTGCATTCTGACTTATGTGAATTAAATGGAGAATTAACTAGAGGAGGTAAAAGATACTTCATCACGTTTATAGATGATTTCTCTAGATTCACATATGTTTATCTACTTAGAACAAAAGATGAAGCGTTTCAAAAGTTTAAGGAATTTAAGTCAGTTGTAGAAAATCAAAAGAATAGGAAAATAAAAATTATTCGAAGTGATAGAGGAGGAGAATACTTTCCCACTGAATTTAGTAATTTCTGTGAAGAGCATGGAATAATACATTAAACTAGTGCTCCTTATACACTACAACAAAATGGATTGGCGGAAAGAAAAAATAGAACTTTAGTAGACATGGTTAATTCTATGTTATTAAATGTACATTTACCGCACAATCTGTGGGGTGAAGCACTACTTACTGCTTGTCATATATTAAATAGAGTGCCTTCAAAAAGTGTTCATGTTTCACCTTATGAACTTTGGAATGGTAGAATACCTAATATATGTTATTTTAAAGTGTGGGGTGTATATCTTTTTATAGAGTTCCCGATCACCAAAGAACAAAATTGGGACCTAGAGGGATTAAAAGTATTTTTGTTGGATATGCACAAAATTCGAAAGCATATAGATTGCTTGATCTAGAATCTAATGTTATAGTAGAATCTATTCATGTTGAATTTTTAGAAAATAGATTCATTAATGATATTGTTGATGAGCAGTTGATTGCACAAAATCAAAGTAGTCAAGATACACAAAAAATGTCACAATCTGAAATAACTTTAAATAAAAGAAAAAGTGACAATACTCAGTTAGAGCCTAGAAGAAGCCAAAGAGATAGAAAAGAAAAAACCCTTGATATGGATTTTATATCTTCGGAATCTTTAGTTTTTCTAGTAGAGGAAAATAGAACTAAAGTCTGTAATAAGATACCTTTTTTGTTTAATATAGAAGAAGATCCTAGAACATACAAAGAAACCATGTCTTCTAGAGATATTGCTTTTTGGAAAGAGGCAATTAATGATGAAATGGACTCAATAATGTCTAACAACACTTGGACTTTAGTTGATTTGCCTGCTGGATCCAAATCTATAGGTTGTAAATGGGTATTCAGGAGAAAATATAATACAGACGGTTCTGTACAAACCTTCAAAGCAAGACTAGTTGCAAAAGGCTTCACGCAAAAAGAAGGTGTTGACTACTTTGATACATATGCTCCAGTTGCAAGAATAACATCTATTAGAGTTCTTTTGTCACTGACATCTATATATGATTTATATGTACATCAAATGGATGTTAAAACTGCCTTTTTAAATGGAAATTTAAGTGAAGAAATTTATATGAAACAACCCGAAGGATTTGTTCTTCCTGGTAATGAACATAAAGTTTGTAATCTTATAAAGTCTCTCTATGACTTGAAACAAGCTCCAAAACAGTGGCATGAAAAGTTTGATAGTATAATATTATCAAATGGTTTCGTGCATAATCATGCAGACAAATGTATTTACTTTAAGTTTATAGAAGATTATGGAGTTGTTATTTGTCTTTAGGTCGATGACATGTTGATTTTTGGTACGAACATGCTTGAAATTTCTAAAACTAAGAAGTATCTAACTTCAGTCTTTAAAATGAAAGATTTGAATAAAGTAGATACTATCTTAGGTATCAAGGTTCAAAGAAGTGATAAGAGAGTAATTTTATCACAAACTCATTACATTGATAAGATTCTTACCAAGTTCAGCCATCTGGGCATAGTGGAGTCTAAAACTCCATATGATTCAAGCATAAAACTTACTGAAAATACTGGAAGAACTGTTGCTCAATTAGAGTATACAAGTGCAATTGGCAGTTTGATGTATGCTATGCACTGCACTAGGACTGACATAGCATTTGCCGTTTGTAAACTTTCACAGTTTACAAGTAATCCAAGTAATATTCACTGGAAAGCTATAATTAGAATACTTGGATATCTAAAGAGAACAAAACAATTAGGCATTTGTTATAATGGGTTTCCTACCGTATTAGAAGGATATTCTAATGCGAGTTGGGTAACAAATATACATGATAGTAAGGCTACTTCAGGTTGGATATTTACTTTGGGGGGCAACGCCATTAGTTGGGCATCCAAGAAACAAACTTGCATTTCTCATTCCACTATGAAATCCGAGTTCATTGCATTAGCAGCTGCCGGAAAAGAAGCGGAATGGCTAAGAAATATGTTACTAGATATAAAATTGTGGCCACAACCTATGCCAGCTATTTCAATATTTTGTGATAGTGAGACTACTATGTGTGTAGCTCATAACAAAACGTATAATGGAAAATCAAGACATATAAGCTTAAGGCATTCTTATATAAGAGAATTAGTTACAAATGGAACTATAGCTATTGTGTATGTGAGATCAAACAAGAATCTGGCAGATCCATTTACAAAGGCATTAAATAGAGATGCAGTACAACAAACTAGTGAAGGAATGGGGCTAAAACTCTTAAATTAATCACAGGCGATGGGAACCCAACTTTGAGTTAGTATACAATCTAACAATATAAGTTCAATGGGTAGTAACAAGTTGCTTGTGTTGATTAAGCGCGAATCTTCTCAATTAGAGCCTAGATTCCTATGTACTGTTTCCTATTATGAGAAGAGTTTAGGAGTTGTTAAATGTCTTTAATAACAGGGGCATAATGACAAACTTCCAAGTGCATATTGTTACAAGAACGAGGGTGAATTAATTCTTAATGGAATTTGCAAATGTCTGTAGCAATAGAGACATAAAGTCTATTTCCACCTATATGAATATTGAGGTGGTGCCGCTTCTAACAAGATTTAAAGAGTTGATCTTGTAAATATTCATGAATTTGGATTAGCACATGGCCATAAAAGTGCTAAAGCATAATACTGGATTGTTTCTCTACTTAATAATATTATGTGTGATTTCCTTTCGGTTTGACAAATGGAGTTGTGGTTCAAATCTTAGGATACCAATAACTTTGTCGGACTTTGAGGTACTTACACTAAT
>MU687968.1:0-10810 GCA_026770625.1 Nicotiana glauca | reverse complement strand
GTCGGAACTTTAAATAAAGATTTTATTTTTCGTATTTATTTGGAACAACCTTTTTGTTATTTAAAATTTAAATTTAAATTTAAATTTAAATTTAAATTTTAATTAACAAAAAGAGTTGTGTTTATTCGTGAAAAGAGGCGTCTCATCAGAAAAGTCTTCTTTTCTTTTCTATAAATACGGAAGACATCCCAGAAGTAGGAATGCAATCTGCACGTATGTTTCTGGCTTTGTTGTATCCTGATAGAGAATTGCTTGTAATCCCTAAAGTAAATACAGACAATAACTCTTGAAAGATAGTGATCTTTCACGCCTCAAAGCCTTTAATTCTCTGATTACTTACATATATTTTTCTAATAAGGTAAAGTTAGAAAATGAAGTACTTGAAAAACTTTAACTCTAGTCTAGAGTTATATACGACTTTGAAATTCGACGCAGACCAACATTATTTGAAACATAATGCAAAATAAAATTAATTTGTGATAGAAACTAAAGACTTTGAATCACAAAATGCCAAATTTAATTTTAACACAATACAAATTGATCTTAATTAACCATAGGTCAACACTGCTTGAACAATTCTCAAGCACCACTGCCTCCATTGGGGCATTTGATGATCAGGGGCGGAGGTCAGTGATGAAGCCAGGACATTTAATGAACATCCTTTGCCCGTGGGTTATGCAAAGGTATTCAAACTCTGTTTTCGGCGAAGGGTGATCAGTTGACCACAAGGGTGGTCACTTCAACCAAAATAGCTTCGTCCCTAGTGGAGGCACAAGCAGATATACATATGGGTTTGACTGAACACAATAACTTAAACAATGTATATTTGGTCAAGAACTTTATCAAATATATACAAATATTTTAGAACTCAGTCATTAGCAATTGAAATCAGTATTTTAAAATTCAAAAACTATAAAGTTAAATTCCGGACACTATCCCTAATAATAACTCCAAGTTGACTCTATCTCTAATTCAACTCCTCCAAGTTCAACCTTCAGTGAAATTCCTCGTAGTTAACTTGAAGTTTTGTCAAGGATATAGGGGATTGACTTTTTCAAGATTAAAACTAAACTCATCCGAAATAGATGGCCTAAAGAAAAATGATTTTTTCATGTCCTTAGGAAAAGGAGGAGAATAAGAATATTTTATTATTTATCTTTGGGTTCACGAGCTTGTACTGCATAAAGGACATGGTACTGCATTACAAAGTGCATGTACTACATAGAAAAGAAAACAGAAAAATAGGGAGAAGTATTATGTACTGCTCTAAATTTGATAAAGTTTGGTTGAGGAAAATGAATATTAGGTCCAACGAATACCTCGTTCTTTTCTTTATTTATGCATCTAATTCTAAAGCTAATTTGTCCGATTAATTTTGATTCATGCTGAGTTGATCACTCGAAGGCAAAACACTACTCAATCATTAAAAGGTTCTCGTTTTTCAAATTTAAATTCGAGACTTTTGTGTAGTAATATCGTTCATCTCAATATAAAATCATATGTCCATAGAACATTGTAAGAATATATAATATTCTCAATTTATATGTATATGTAAATTAAGCCGAGGGTTTATCAAAACATCATCTCTACTTACAATGTGTATACTGAGTTTGGTTGCTTTAAAGTGTGTGTGTATACACACATACACACACACATATATACATATAAATTTTTTTTTTATCATCCTGTAGCTTGACATTATTTAAAAAAAGTGTTCAACCAAGTATTGAAAAGATAAGTGATTTTAAGTAAAAAAAATCAAATTTTGTAACTTTTCATTGAAAAGATTAACCGAATACAAAACCGTTCTTTAATACTAACATAAACATTTCTCTAGTGAATTAAATTAAACACAAACTTTTTATTCTCTTAAAATGCCTTTCTAAAATCAATTTTGACAAAAACACTTGCTAAATTAACCAGATTTTAGAAATTTAGCCAAATAAGCAATTTTTTTCATAACTGTGCACTGTTACGAGTTGGTCAACCAACTAAATCAAATCCCAAGTTAACCGTTTCCTTATATAAATTTTATAAAAAGAAAAAGAAAATAAGAAAGAAACTTTTTTCCCTTTTTTTAACTGTATAAATAGCAGCGCCTTTGACACCTCTCATATCACACAATTCAAAGGTCCCAATTTTCTCTCTTGACTTTTTGTATCAAATTTTTTTTCTTCAAAAACCTCTCAAGTTTCTTCTCAATCATCATGTCTCAGGTACTTTCGATTTTCCTATTCTTTTCAAATTAGTAATTTTAAACCGTAATTTTGAATTTGTTCTTTGAAGGGGTTGATGAAATTTACATGTTTAGTGGGAATTTCGATTTGGAATGAATTTGTTGTTATAATTGGAAGAAAATCCCCAACTCGATTGAGATTAAGGTGTAGTTGATTGATTGATTGAATGCGATGAATATCACTGTTACATGATTACGAAATTTTTTCGTCTTCTTTTCGATGTTTAGGCTTGAGTTTTTCTCTTCCATATGCAGAGAAACTAAGTTCAAGATTCAAATATTGGTTTTTATATGCTGTCTGACTTTGTTAATTTTAAAGAGTAATCTTGAATTAATTAATTGAAGGGTTTGGTAAGCTTTGCCTGTTTAGTGGGAATTTGATCTGGTTTATTCTTGTTTCAGCTGATAAGATATGGTTTTGGAATGAATTTGCTGTTTTAATAAGAAAAAATCACTCTTGACATGATTATGAGCTATGACTGTTTGAAGATGAATGAATTTCTTTGTGTTTACTACTGTGTTTGGTAGCTGTATTCGGCTATTTCTTGGGGTTTTAAGTAGTTGACTTTGTTCAAAAAGTGCTTTTCTAACAAGCGTTTCTCAAAGAAACAAGAAAGCAGTTAATTGATGAATCTGAATGAAGGAACACTGTTTCTTCTTTAAGAGCTTTGACACAAAGTGTCCATTTATGTATTTAACTTAGACGAAACTGGCCCTTTACATATCGTGGTTCACAGATATCTTCCTTCAAATATATAAAAAAAATTGTCGAAGTTAAACTCAAAATTTGAAACGACTCTTAGTTTCTTCTTTTGGTTGAAGAGGGGGTTGGGGGTTGGTTTTTTTGTGGTGGTGGGGTGGGGGGTGTTTTCATCTGATACCACAGCTGCTAAACGCTCTATAAAGTCGAGCATCATATGTTCAATGGTTGTTGCAAGTCTTGTGACACTTGAAAAGATTTAAACAGTAAGTAGCTTAAACTTACAAAAGCTTCATGCCGTGCTGCCTAGTTGATGTATGTGCTATTTGCTTATGTTATGCTATCATAACTGTACATCTCTGCAACTGTCAATTTAACGCAAATTTTTTTACCCCTTGTGATGACAGACTGTTGTTCTCAAGGTTGGCATGTCATGCCAAGGCTGTGTCGGGGCTGTAAAAAGGGTGCTGGGGAAAATGGAAGGTAAACTGCTGTACTAGGATTCTTAGTGGTTTACAACATGTAACTTACTAGCCTCCTGTGTAAGACTGCCATGATAAGATCAGTTTAAGATTATTCCTTATCAATAGCAGAATATATTGCTCCCTCAGTTTCATTTTATATGAGCTTGTTCCTAAGAAAATGATACCTTTCTATACTTAGAAACTCTTTGACTTTAAACTTCCTATTCCACACTTAATGCCATGCTCGTATGATCATTGAAATGTCATGATGTCATGACACGTTTAAAGCCATAAGTTCTAATGGTATATAGTATGTGCCAAAGTCTTTATTTCTTTCTTAAACTCTATGCCCAGCCAAACACTGCCATCATAACGTTACTTGTCATATGGATGCTTTCTATTGTATATTCTCCCGTGCCTGCTGCAAAGCTACAGTACACATGCTTGTTTGCTTCTTATTATATGGGAAAAGTTATCTTGTCATATCTGCATTCTCTGAAAAAATATCAGCTGTGGTTGGTTCATTTCATCCATGTTTACGTAAACTATGAAATTGTTGTTTGTAGCCTATTCTATGAGTAGAACAGGCCAAGAATGCTCCTCTATAGTTCTCATCATCTTTCTCACTCTACCACATGTAGTTGACTGTACCATTAACGGTGAGAATAGCTTCAGTCAGTCACCCTACACCATATGCCAAACATTCCTTCTTTTGACTGCTAACTCAATCACCGATCGGAATCTTCTCCATTCTGCTAAATGGCTTTATCAAGAAGCCTGAGATTATTGTATAGCATTATGCATAAAGAACGAGATCTTGAGTCGCTTATTTGCTTATAGTCTCATAACAGATATATATCAGTAAAATACCGACTCATGTTTTCTTTATAAACCATCTTCAGGTGTAGAAAACTTTGACATTGATCTGAAGGAGCAAAAAGTGACAGTAAAGGGCAATGTTCAACCTGAAGCTGTTCTCCAGACCGTCTCAAAGACTGGAAAACCAACATCTTTCTGGGAAGCAGGGGAACCGGCTCAAACAGAAGAAAAGACTGCAGAAGCTGTTGGTACAGCTTAATTATGTCTAATGGCCTGGAATTGTATGTTAAGGCTTGAGCTTTATACGACTTTATCAAGATTTCTTCTGTGTAATATGAGGCTTTAACAGTTATAATCTAAAATTGCAATAAGTTCTTGAGCGTTTGGTGTTGTTTTCTATGATATAAATAGCAAGTACATTGATTTATCTTTCAAGTTAAACATGTGAGAAAACCAAATGTAGGTGCTTGTAAGAGAAATCGAAGGAAAACCAAGATGATATTATCGATATCTGTAATTGGGTGTTTGAATCTGTTAAGCAATTTGAGAAAACAAATTTGTTAGGAATTTAATGCAAGTACCTTAAAAATTGCTCTTCCTTTAGTTATATGTGATGGAACCTCCAGCTTCCCTGCATTGGTTTAACGATTGGATTCCTTGTTTAGTTATCTCTGTTGAGGGAAAATGTTCCAAGGATTCATTCTTGATTGAAACACCCATAACCAAATTCACATGATCATACAACAAAATTATACACTTCAATCTATAGCAAGTCGTGATAGATTTATCACTTCTATATCGAAAGGATTCATCATAAATTTACTAGTTTTATGTTGCCTGTGTAACGACCCGGCCTGTCGTTTTGAGAGTTATAGCCTCATTTCCCTCATCTATGCTTAATTATGTGTTGTTCAGCTGTGTTGAGTTGTATCGAGTTGGTATGTTTGGGTTCGAAGTAGTTTTGGAGTGAAATGAATACTTAGTCTCTTAGTTAGAAACAATGTTTTAAAAGGCGGGGGCGAGAGGAGAGGCATTTTACCTCTGACGAGGCGAGGCGTAAGCCCTGAGACATGGGGCGTAAGTCCCACAGATTTTTAAATTTTACTAATTTCAAGAATTTTAAGATAGTACAAAATAAAAATAATTATAAAAATTACACCAAACTCACAATTTTATAATAAATAATCTATTTAAAATATTTAAAAATTATAATTAGACTATGAATAACACAAAAAGTATGACATATATCATAATATGCAAATTAATTGCAACGTCGTTACAATTCAAACATCAAAAGTAATGTATTCGATATGAAATCTTATATTAATCTCTTAAGGAGTAATAAATCTTGAAAAAATTTCAATACTATAATTTGATATTTTACTTAAAATACTCATTTTATTTAATATGATTTCTATCTGAAAGAGAATTTACGCTAAAACATAATTCACAATTTAAATATGATTCTCTAGCATCATTTATTTTTAAGTTATAACAAGTTAATAAACTGACACATAAGTCATCATACAATATCATGATAACTAATTATTTGTAAATAGTTACTAGCTAATATTGAGATAGTAAATTAATAAGTATTGTATCTTGTAAACATGAAAAAAATAATATTTAGAAAAATAATTATAAAGAAATTATGGACTATTATATAGTAAAGACATAACAAAAGTTAATAAATAAATACTTTCAAAAAGAAAGATTTATTTAAAATTTACTATCATAGCAGTCTTAGTGGATGACGTGCAATAATTTAATTATGACATAATATACTCTCAACTTAATAATTTATAATTAAAGAAAAAGTAACTTTGAATAGCCAACGATTTGGTAAGAAAATTTGAGGATTTACAAGTTTAGTTACATACAATTGCATAAAGTTCTATTAGACGAACCCAGTACGCTGGGCGTTTGACGCGTCCGGGGCGTAAGCCCCAGTGGTCGAGGCGTAAGTCTCACGGAACTAAGCCCTACACATAAGCCCAGGGGCGTTTTACGAGTGCTTTATTCCGGAGCGAGTCCCAGGCAAGTCCCAATTCTGCCTTTTAAAACAGAGGTTAGAAAGCTAAGTTAGAAAAGTCAACCGAAAATTGACTTATGAGTAAACGAATTCGGATTTGAATTTTTATGATTCGGTTAGCTTCGTTGGGTGACTTTAGACATAGAAGTGTGTCCAAAATGTAATTTGGAGGTCTGTGGTAGAATTAGGCTTGAATTGGCAAACGTTGGAAGTTAGAAGTTCTTAGACTTGAATTCGAGATTGATTTGGTATTGTTTTTGGTGTTCCAGAGGTTCGATTAGGTTCGGGTAGTGATATATGACTTGTTGGAATTATTGATTGAGGTCTCGAGGGCCTCGGCGAGTTTCAGAGAGGTTTGGGTTGTGTGACGCTCGTTTTTCTTATGTTGCGATGCCGTTTCTTCAAGTATAAATGATATTATATTGAACAAATGAGTTCGGATTTCTTTTTTGATTGAAGCATTAGATCCGTATCGTAATTATGAACATGTAGCAAAAAGAATCATCAAGTTTGGACATTGAATGAGGATTTTAGGGTCATTTTACTAAGAATTGGGTTGCCAGATTTTTTTGGATTAATTACGAAATTGCCACTAGCAGCGTATTTAAAAATCTGCACTATTTGTAAATATTAAAACCTACATATCTCCTTCAGGTCAAATTGAGTGATTCAAAAGCCTAATTTGACTAGAATTTCACAAGGAATCCATTGGAGGCATAAAATACGAATTTCGGAATCGTTTGGCACGAGAAACGAGGTAGAATTGCTGGCAGAAAAAGAATATAAAACTATGGTTTGTTCATTCAGTCATATTTTGAGATGGGGAGCTCGGATTTGGGCGATTTTGGAGGAGATTTTCATCATATGGATTGGGGTAAGTGTTCTCTACTCGTTTTTGGTTATATTTTATGAATCCATCTTCGTTTTTGAGATTTGATTGATGATTTTAAAATGAAATTGAGGGAGTTAAGGTTTGAGTTTTGGAGAGTTTTAAGTGAGGATTTGAGGGACTAAACGGAGTACGATTTTGATAAATTTTATGTGGTTAGACTCGGGAGAGGACGAGGATTATTATTCTGCCATTTTTGACTGATTTCGAGATGTGGGCCCGGGGGCCGGGTTTTGACCGATTTCGGATTTTTGGCATATTTTATAGTTTTTATTGTGGAATTCAATTATTTAGCACATGTTTATGGTATTAATATAATTATGGCTAGATTTGAAGCTTTTGGATATCAAGTCCAGAGACGAGGGCATCCCGGAGTAGGATTTTACACGGTTGAGGTAAGTAACAGTTTTAACTCTGGCTTTGAGGGTATAAACCCGAAGAAATTGATATCATATGATTTTTTGGAGGTGATACCCATGCTAGGTGACGGGCGCGTGGGTGCATACCTCAAGGGATTGAGACTTGGTCCGTCCCGTGAGGCTGCGAGGCCTAATAGCTATTATCTGTGGTTATGTGTTTATTTGTTGTTGAATTTGTTTGCCTTCATGTTAGAGATCATGCTTAGGCTTTATTCATGCTCACATTATTTGTACTCAGTCATAGGAATTATTGTACATGTTTACCTCAGTCTCTATTATTTGTTAATATGTTGTGATACTTGATGTGGGCTGTGTTCCCTTATTTGTTGATGATGGTAAAGCTAGTGAGGTACATGATTGAGTGAGATCGAGGGCTTGGTTGTGAGGATATTAATACCATAGCGCGTGAGTTGTCCGCGTAGAGCGTGAGTTGACCGTGCGGGTCCAGGTATTTATACCATAGCGCGTGAGTTGTCTGCGTAGCACGTGAGTTGACCGTGCGGATCCAGGTATTGATATGATGGCCTGGTTGTGATGATATTAATACCATAGCACGTGAGTTATCCGCGTAGCACGTGAGTTGACCGTGCGGATCCAGGTATTGATACTATAGCGTGTGAGTTATCCGAATAGCACGTGAGTTGACCGTGCGGATCCAGGTATTCATATGAAGGCACGAGAGTTGTCCGTGCTTAGTGCTTGGGCTTTGGGAGTCCTTCCGGAGTCTGTACACACCCCCAGTGAGCGCAGAGTTGAGTGTTGAGTGCTGAGTGCGAGTGATAAGTGACGGAGTGACACTGTTGTGAGGTTGCATTTACTTTTGTTGTTGCTGCATTTTTATCTGTTAATCTCTTTGTGGCATTTGCTGAGTTATGGAATCTACCTATTTGTTTATGTTTATTGTAAATTGTGAAAATAAATAATTGGACTGTTTTACTTAGCTCGTAACTACTACTCAGTTCCTTAGTTATTTCTGTTACTACTGAGGTAGTTGTACTCATACTACACCCTGCACTTTATTTGCAGATCCAGGTGAGTTAGAGCACGGTGATCGTTGAGTTCATGCCAACTATCTTTGGAGACTGCAAGGTAGCTTCTAGCGTCCACATGGCTATGTTACTCCTTTTGTTATTTCTAATTTGGACTGTATTGATAGTTAGAAAGCTATATTTCTGAGTTCATAGTTTTAGACGCTCATGACTTTGTGACACCCCGATGTTTGGGGCTAGCTTTCATATTTTATACTAATTATATTTAGAGTTGATTTAGTTTATGAGAAATTCAAATGTTGAAAATATTTTTATTAAATTCTTATAATTGGTTTAGTTGTAATATTTTAGGAATAGGCTTGCCTTGTAACACGATAGGCGTTATCACGACCAAAGTTAGATTTTGGGTCGTGACAGTCTGTCAACTCACTATAACCTTCCTCTTTTATCCATGCTTGGGAGCGTCGATGTGAGCTAACTCCCAAGGGCATAATTAAATCATTTTCATTATCATATCTCTGGTAAATTATCCAAGTCTCATAGCAAATGATTCTGATTACAGTGTAATTACCAGATGACCAGTACTTGTATGTCATAGAAATGAGAAACTATAGTAATCCTCATTTCAATAGTCAAGGTTGTATATAAATTTTCTAATAACCGTGGCGTAATCAACTTGTGTACACTTTAGCTATTCTACTAGCTACTGCTACGTATCATCAGTACAGTCGGATAACTCTGTGCACAAAAGCTTAGGTAGATGAGAATAGATGCGGATTTACAATTTGAAGTTTTTGGGTTCCTTTACCTCAAGTTAAAATATAACGAATAATTGGGTTCACAGTCAAAATATTTATAGATATTTTGTGGATCTCATAACAGATATGTAGAGTTTCGGCAAAAGCTATTAGGTTTACGTGAACCCACAGGTTACAAGTCACATTTTTGGTTGACCAATTTCAAATTAATAGCGAAGAGGACGATCATTTTTATAAAGGGTGTTAATTTTCTTATGGGAGAGCTTAGATGAACAGCCAAAAATACAGCTCTGCAGAATAAGGAATAATCTTCTTTGGCAGTACTTAATTAATCTTCTTTGACACAAGCATTTTCTACGAAGCAGATAGTAGGTTTCCTCCTTTTATACAATAGGAAATGGAGTTCGTGGTATTAGTTATCAGGAAATACTTATATTATATGTGGAAAAAAAAGTCAGAACTTTTTACAACTTATAATAAGGAGTTGACATTACCAGAAAGAAGCTTGCCATAGTGGCTACCAACTAACTAATCAGATAAAGAAGCAAATTTGACCTTCAAATGGAATTTGTTTATACATTAAGAAATTTTATGTAAATTTTTGGTTCTAAAAGAATGAGAGTTTGAACTCATGAAATATCACAATTTGCCTATAGATTTTGCATTGCGACTCAAGTTTTCCAGAACCAAGAATCTCCTGCTTTTCTGCCAACATGTATTTTTACCTCATTAAATTTGATAATTTGTTAAAAAATAATCAATTTCCGTTCAGGTAAACTACAGTAAATCAATTCAGATTCTTAGTCATTGATCATCTCAGCTTCCCTATAAGCACTATCGTACTGTCATTCGATGAAGGAAAAAGATTATCAACTTAAAATTTTCATGGATATAATAAAGTGGTAGCTGTTGAACTCTTCAATGTTGATAGAAACTAAAGAAAACTTCAACCTTTGCAGTTAGTATTACAGGCAATCATGTTCTGTTTTAATATTGACATAAGATTCCTTTGTTACATGCTGGAAGTAGATACAAGGCATATTGCAAACTATAAATACTCCGCGGTGAACATAAATTATACATCACCTGTTTAAGCTATAGTAGCTAGCTATTCTTGAGCAACAAAAGAATGGATTCAAAGGGCTACAATTGTTCAGTCATTGCACTTGTTTCTTGCCTGGTTTTATCCTTTTCAGTCTCTTCTTTGGCCAAAAAACAACCACATTGTCCACTTAAAGAAGGTTTCTATCAATATTCTTGTCCCTCTGCAGAATCCATTGTGAGAAATGTTGTGAACAAAGCCGTTTCTCGTAATCCAGGCGTTGCTGCTGGCCTTATCAGGCTACATTTTCATGACTGCTTTGTGAGGGTATGTTATGTCCTTCTGTCTAACATGATCGTGTTCTACTAATAATTTCATTATTTAATTGTTGTTTTCTGCATGTTGAATTGTGTGACCACTTCATCTAAACTCATAAGATGGTAAAGAAAGCAAAATTTTAAT
>MU687967.1:13143-25041 GCA_026770625.1 Nicotiana glauca | reverse complement strand
GGGGGGGGGGGGGGGGGGGGATGAGGTTGTGCTGGAGAATAACTCTGTGAGGTATAGCTCATCTCCACGATGTCATGTTAAATTGCCGCTTACTATGGAGTATGATAAATTGGTTTCCTTGTTATGTAAAAAAAATGAGTGTGAGGAAGCATTCGGTTAACCTAAAAGTAACTGGTAGGTTTCCGTATTCGGTGACTCCGAAGGGGTTTGCTTATTATTCTGAGTTTAACATCGAGAATGATGAAACTCTTAGAGTTTTTTTGCGGATTCCGGATGAATATAGGGAATTTATTGTAATAAAATTATTGGAAATGTACGTCAAGGTGGAAGACGTTCGCAATAATGAGGGCGTGCATAGTAGGGATAACCCCCGGTCATCGGGTGGTTATTCTGGAGCAGTTTTTGCCGGACAAATTGCTGATGAAAGAGCTTGCCTTGATTTAAACTTGTCACCACCTGCAAATGAGCAGCCACAAAATAATTTTTTGACTTTATATAATTCACAAGATGACTGGTAAACTTTAATTTTACTACGCTTTAGCGATTTTTATTTTATGTTTTAATTGGATTTGTATTAACACTTATATTTTTCATAGGGGGTACTGTCCGGATATGAATTTTACAAGTTATGACCCCATCCATAGTTGGAATATGCGTAGTTCTGGAGAATTTGAGCATGGTGGTCCATCCGGGAGTTATCACCAACAAGAAAATATCCATCATGAAACGTTAAGACAGTACGACTTATAAGTAAAGTGAGATAGCTATATCAAAAGTATTTATGTAGTTGGGTAACTTATCATTTTGTTATTTTTGTGTAGTGAAAACGAGCTTCTTGATGTTCCTCACCTCACACAGTTGCCCATAGACGACGTATTGACTCGTGATTTGGCTGATGCGCAGAGTCAGGAAGATGATAGTGATTATGACAACAATGAGGATGAGTCAGGGGATGACACACCCTTCCATGATGAGGGTGATGATAAGGAGTAAGTGAATGTTGAACCTGAGCTGACGAGGGAGCATGTTCCTCCACCTCCTGCTAGACAAAGAGTGTATGAGTTACACGTGTCATTTTATGAGCGGAATATTCCCTACCATGATAATTTACCAAGTATGCCGAACGTGGATGCCCTCACAAGGGATGGTGATGAAATTCGGTCAGCGATGTGGAATGAGTCTAGACCAGCTGTTCTGACGAAGGGCATGTATTTCCCCGATAAAACTCGTCTAATTAGAGTTGTAAAAATCTACAGTATAAGAAAGTATCGTGAGATGACGGTAAGTGAGTCAACTACAGAGGTATACAAGGCTGTATGTCGTAGGTGGTTTATGGGTTGTCACTGGATGTTGCGTGCCAGCAAGAAGAAATCAGGTGTGTGGAAAATGGGTAAATCTATTAGCGAGCACAGATGTGAAATGGGCACATTCAATGAGAATCACTTCAACTTAGATGTGGACTTGATTTCCCTTGTCTTGATTCCATATTTGGAAGTGTCCATTAGGTTCAAGATTAAAGAGTGTATTACAGTCGTCCACTAGGAGTATGGTTGTACTATAACCAAAAGAAAGCCATATCTCGATCGCAAACGTGCCTTTGAACTTATTTATGGCGATTAGGATATGTCTTTTTCAAATCTGCCCATGTACCTGGCCGCACTGCAATACTTTAACCCCGGGACTGTTGTTGAATGGAGGCGTGAGCAGAGTCCGAACAGACCGAAATATATTTTCAGCTATTTGTTTTGGTCATTTAAACCAGCAATTGATGGTTTTGTGCATTGTCGTCCTGTAATTTCCATAGACGGTACTCATGTCTATGGAAAGTATGATATTAAGCTTTTGATTGCAGTTGCAGTAGATACCAACGGACAAATATTTCCACTAGCTTTTGCCATTTGTGCCAACGAAAGTGAAGAGACGTGGACGTATTTTTTGAACCAATTGAAGCAGCACGTTGTCAAACAGCGCTCAGGTATTTGTCTAATATCTGATCGGCATCGTAGTATTTTAAGTTTTGTACGTCACTTGCCTAAATGACATGAACCATATGCATACCACTGTTACTCTGTGAGGCACTTGAAGGCTAATTTCCAGAAGAAATTTCCTGACAAGGCCTTGCATGATTTAATGTGGATGGCTGCAACTGAGCACCAGCAGTGCAAATTCACGAGGTGCATGGAAGCGATCCGGCAGATAGATCCACGAGCCTATACTTGGTTGATGCGACATGAGCTTCACATGTGGACATTGCATGCTGATGGCGGCAGACGATGGGGAGACATCACTACAAATATGTCGGAGTCATTCAACGGCTTGTTGAAGTCTGCCCGTGGACTGCCTGTCACTGCTATGGTCCGCATGACACTCAAACTGAGTGCGGAGAGGTTTGTTGAAAGGCATGCAACTGCATCGGCATTGATGGACAGGGGTGTTGAATTTATGTCAATACCCATGAGAAGATTTGAAATGTCCAAGAGGCGAACACAGTGGCATTTATTTCTTCAGTACGATCATGAACGGGTGTTTTTGAAGTTCAGACCGCTATTCGCGGACACCATGGGAATAATCTATAGACGGTGAATAAAAATAGAAGGTTATGTTCATGTGGAAAATGGACCATCTACCACATTCCGTGCGCACATGCGTTGAAGTGCTTTCAACAAGTTGGATATGGGGCAACAAACTATATTGATAGGCAATACAGTGTTGCTGCATACGTAGACACATATAGTGGAAAGTTTCATCCATTAGGTGCTGAGCATTATTGGCCGTCGGAACCTTTTAAGATGGTATGTAATAAGGACTATTTGCGCAAGCTTCAAGTGCAAAAGAGAACGCGTATACAGAACCAAATGGATATTGGTGAGTCCATTTATGCGCGTAAATGTGGCATATGCTCGCAAACAGGACATGACCGTCGTAAATGTCCTTCAGGTGGTGTGCGTGGCGGTGGTAATCCGGCTCCTGGTGCAAGTTCGTCAAATGTACCCAACTATCAAGGATACCCCTAGTCTTTTGTTTTGGTATTATTTTTTTGTAATACATGTTTGTACTTGTGTATTTTGGAATGAGTGAAGAAAAATTTATTTAATTGCAGGAAAATATAATATGTAAAGCGCGGTTTGATAGTTTCATATAACAACACAAGCACTTAAACTTAACGTCCACTTCAATTAAAATAAAATTTAGTATAACAAACAAGAAAAATATTACTACAACACAAACATAGCAGGCCAACATAATAAAAATACATGAAATATGAAAAGTACACTAAACACATAGTAGGAATTATTTAATCCTGATTGCCACTTATTCTCCGCTCCAACCACTTAAATCTTTTTTGCAGTTGTTCTTTTTCTTCTTCTACCTCTTTCAGTTTTGCCTTCACCTCCGCAAGTTCCCGTTTATATTTTTGTTTACGTTCCTTTTGTGCTTGACAATTCCATTGTGCTTTCCATTTTTCTTCTCCCACCTCCTTCAGTTTCGCCCTCATTTCTGCAATAATTATATCGCTTTCTCTTTGCATTTCAAGTTGGCGTAAATTCTGATTATGAAGAAAGTTCAGTTGTTCTTTGTAGTAACATGGTTCATCAACCCATTCCTCAAACTCACACATAGGTTCGCCAGGAACCTTGTAAAACTGGTTCAGACAGTGCCAGTAGCGGCGTCCAGCTTCACCACTGTCCCAACAATCTTGCATCATGCATGATTTTCCACAGTAGCACTTTGGTGCACAAAGAGGTTGAGCCATATTTGCTTTTAATAAAATATTTGCTTGTAACAATTTTTTAGCACACAAAATAACTACAATGAGCCTGTTATTTATAGGCGAGACAAAATAATTAATTTACAGTATAGTACTGCATTTTATAGAGTTGTCTTGTCGTTCTGAAAAAGATGAAAACCATGTGAAAAAGTTGTTATCTTGCAGAAAAATTTAATAATTAATTCGCAGTATAGTACTGTATTTTATGGAGTTGTCTTGTCATTCTAAAAAAAGTTAATAATTAATTCGCAGTATAGTACTACGTTTTATGGAGTTGTCTTGTCGTTCTGAAAAACTGAATTCTTTTTGTTTTGGTATTATTTTTTTTTTAAACGTGTTTGTACTTGTGTATTTTGCAATATATATAAAAAAAATTATGTTTCACAATCTGGAATGAGTGAAGAAAAATTTGTTTAATTGTAGAAAAATATAATATGTAAGGCGTGGTTTGATAGTTTCATATAACAACACAAGCACTTAAACTTAACGTCCACTTCAATTAAAATAAAATTTAGTACAACAAATAAGGAAAACGTTACTACAGCACAAACATAGCAGGCCAACATAATAAAAATTTAGTACTGTGTGTTATTGAGTTGTCTTGTCGTTCTGAAAAAGATGAAAATCATGTGAAAAAAGCTGTTGTCTTGCAGAAAATTTTTATCATGAATTCGCAGAATAGAACGTTTTATTGAGCTATCTTGTCGTTCTGAAAAAGATGTAAATTGTGTGAAAAATCCGGTTTCTTGCAGATAAATTTAATAATTAATTTGCAGTATAGTTCTATGTTTTATGGAGTTGTCTTGTTGTTAAAAATTTAATATTTAATTTGCAGTATAGTACTACGTTTTAGGTTTGCAAGGTTTGTGTTTGTGTTGTACTGTTTAAGTAAAATTGATGTTCAAACGTAATTAAAATAAAATTATTATTAAAATATAATTGTTACCATTAATTACATAATGTACTATTTACACAAAGTAAAAACACAAGTAAATCAGTGAGTCCCGCAGCCTGTGTGCTTCAGTGCTGCTGCCGGCCTAAGTCGCATCCCTTATCGCCCGGGTACACTATCTGGATCATCGTCATAAAACTGCCTCTTTATGTGGGGATGTACAGCAGCATCTACACCACATCTGGCAGGATCGGAAGAACAGGCCGTCGGGCCATCAGCAACCTACAACACAAGTACTAGTCTTAGCAAACCTAAAAAGAATATTTGTATTGTACGTGTAGAGTCAAAAAAAATATTTTCTCATCGGGGTCTCGTCCGCCGCCTGAGTATATGCATCCGTGGTATCCTCATCAAAGCATGTAGTGGCCTCGAAGATGGGCTGGGACGAAACCTTCATAAGAAAGTTAAAAAATAATTAATGTCAGCTCATTAAGGAAAAGAAAACAACTTTGAAATTTTAAAGTAATACAAACATACCTGCGCCTGTGGTAGATCCGCATCAACCGCCAGGGATGAGGCATAACTCAACCTGCCCCCGCCATCAACGTCCCGGGTGGGTCGATCCTCAGCTGCGTTAGATGGGCATGCAAAGTATTGGTCTAAATCCCCGTCGAATGTACTTGTGATCGACAATGCTCCTGATGGAGTGACCTGTGATGCTGGCAGAGATAGCTAAAGGCTATACGACGGCATGCTGCTGGATGGCTCATCGACCTGAGGTCCATAACCCGACTGATCATCTCCAAAATCCCCATCATGTCCCTCAACAGGTGGCCCAAGAAGTGCCTCATAGCCCCCTTGCTGGGGACCACCTCCTCGCCGTCCCCCACGACCCCCGCGACCCCGCAGCGCACCCCTGCCTCATGGGGCACCCCTCCCTCATGCCCTACCCCTGCCTCGTGGGACACCCCTACCCCGATGGTAGTCCTCTGGCGCCGCATACTGAGCCTCGTGGTCTAACCTCGCGGCATCTCTCGCCTGAAGAAGGGTCCGATGAGCCGGATGTTCCACCCGCCGGCTACAGTCAACGAGTGCAGGATCGTCGTCATACTGCTGCATCTCCTGGCCTAACTGGTAGAGGTTATGGTGCCCAATAGCCTGTGAAACATTTAAAATATTAATTAAATAACGCTATATGACAATTATAAAATATTAATAAGCCACAAAAATATACCAGTACTTCGTGCCTCCCGACGTATGGTCTATAGCGATCGCCAAGTACATGAATGGGGTTCCCGATCATCCGTCGGGTGTGACTGTGGTACCATGACGCATACAGATGAATGGTGGCCTCCTGGGTAAATGTAGGTGCTGGCGGAATACGGTGACCTTGCTCATCCCAAGTATGGACCTGCTGCTCTAGCCATCCCATATATATAACGTTCACCATGGCACGGTCGTCCCGCTGATAGTGTGTAGCCTTCCATCCAAGCTCTCCCGGTGTAGGCTGGGGACGGTGAAACTGGCGAAGCACACGCTCTATGGCATGATACTCAACCATATCGAAGAAGATCATCGGGATGAAGGTGCTCCAAAGCAGTCTGTCGGCTGAGCAAATATCAGGCAGCTGAGCTAGCAACTCGTCGATGTATGGCGTCCAGATGAACTACCAAATAATAACATAAAAGTGAATATGCGCAACACAACTCAATTACTAATTCGCAAGTGTAGGTACATATTTACCTGTCCGTCCACCAGCATATCTAACACATCTCTGACAAGGGGGAGATTATGATGAGCATCGCTCCCTCGGTAGTTCCCATGCCGGAGAATCCACCTAGAAGCTAGAGGGAAAAACGGATAAGCCTGACCGGGCGCAAGTGGTAGTAGAGGTGGCTGCAACGGCATGATCCGCTGCCAGGCCCAAACCTAAGATAAAAGGTTGATGTAAAATTTATGAGTCATTTCGACCATATAGAATTCAGAGTAATGAACAGAGTATTCGAAAATAATTGTCATATGTAGGAGGGGCAGAAAACCACATATGTCCACCGCTGGACCCATGCTCGTCCGGCACATGCTCCTATACAGGTATGCCAGAACAGCAGCACCCCAGCTGTACTGAGGTAAATCATCCAGCAGCTGAAGATGATGGAAAAAGCGCAGACTCACAGTACTCCCCGAAGTGTTTGTGAACAAGACACACCCGAAAAGCAGGAGCAGCACCAACCGCGTGTACCTCTCAATGTGGAGATCCTCCGTCTCCCCGGTAATGTCAGGGCGCAAAAAAGCCATATGATCTCTAATGGGTGACAAAAGAACGCGACTGCCCCCAGCGCCACCCTCTGGTCTAAAACCAGTAAACTCCCCCATCATATCCAAAAACTGGGCACGCGTCATGGATCTAATGTAATGGGCCAGTGTCACGGCCCGGTAGCACCAAGCTATACTTAATTATTATGTGTGTCATTTCAAACATTTTTTAGAAATTTATTTGTATAATAAATTAAATTAAAATTTTTTGAATTGGACTTAATAATTATGTATGGCCTTCCAAGCTAGATATTTGAGGCCCGGTCGTACCAAGTTCTCCTTAATTATTATGCTTGTGAATTTCAGTTACCGATGTAATTTTGTTAGATTAAAAAATTAAATTAAAAATTATTGAATTGGAGTGAATAAATATGTATGGGTTCCCAGCCTCGATATTGACCCCCGATAGCACCAAGTTACCCTTAATTATTTTGCGTGTCAATTTCAGCATTTTTATAATTTTATTAATTTAATAATTTAAATAATTAATTATTAAATTGGACTGAATAATTATGTATGAGTTCCGAGCTCCATATTTGAGTTATTTGACAATATATATTAATTTGTTACTTTTGTAAGTTTATTTTATAAATTAAATAATTAATTTTGTGAAGTGTTATTGGATAGAGTTTGCAGTTACTACATACTTAAGGCTTTATATTTTACTAAGCTAAAAAGCTCTATATTTTGCACTCTACGCTAAATAATTGATTTTTACTAAGCTAAAAGGCTCTATATTTTACTACGCTACAAGACACTATATTTTACTACACTACAAGACTCTATATTTTACTACACTAAAAGGTCATTATTACATTTAAAAATAACAAACATAACATACAATTATGAACAACAAACTAAATAAATAATATTTATTTATTATTTAACCACATAAAAATATAACATTAACAATACAATTTATTTATCAAATTTCAATATTTTTTTGTCCCAAAGCTAATAAATCAATCGGGTATAAATAAGATACAAATTTAAATACCAACATAACACAAATTAACATGGAAACGCATTAAACAATACAAATATGCATGTACTATACGAGTGTCGACATAAACATAATCAAAATACCTCGATTTAAGTTTTTTGAATTTGATTGAAATCGAATTTTTGCACCCGAAAAAAGGAATACAAAGCTTGTCTTGTGTGTGGGACCTACATTCCTTGTTTTTTAGAAGACTGGTGGGGCCCAAATTTTTCTTTTATAATTTTCGCGAAGTGGGGACCAGTAGAAGCTTTTTGTTTTTTAATGGGGGACATCGATTGTGTTGGGGAAGAAAAATCCTCGTTTATTTTATTAATGGTAATTTGCAGTACTATACTACGAATTGCTTATTCGCAATATAGTACTGCGAATTGCTGGGGGCTAAAAACGGAGAGCCTCAATTCGCAGTACTTTACTGCGCATTAATTAATTTTTTTTTATTAATTCGCAGTACTCTACTGTGAATTACCTTAACGGTTAAATTTCCGTCAAAGTAATTCGCAATATAGTATTGCGAATTATGTATTTAGGTAACTTTTTTTTTAGCAGTAAAAACGTATTTTTTATCCAAAATAACGTTAGAAAAGTTTCGGACTCGTATTTTAAGACCACATTGGATTTTCAAATGGAAGAAATACAAAGATATTTTGAACCCATCCAAATTAATTTAGGCTCACACATATTTCTACCCTATTTTTTATTTTAAGGGAAGAGAAGAGAAGAAAAAATATAATTGCAATTCTAACTATTCCCTCCATCTCATCATATCCCCACCTCTACCTACTACAAAGACTATAAATTAGGGTATTACTCATAATGCAAATTAACTATTGTAATTTTTAATCAAACATCAGATTGAAAAAATCAAAATAGATTATACAGCTGCTAAATTTTTTATTGTAATAAAATCTGCCCTCATATTGGAATGCAGATATTCCTTAAAAATAACAAAGAATATCAATATAATAGTTAAATGCTAACCTAAAATAAAAAACAAAAGATTGGAAGGGGCCATTAGCACTTTATTTTTATAATCCGATACGTCGGCATTTCTATACGCGACCTATATGCTTCTTCTTTTTTTTGAACGAGCACTTTGATATTTTTATATTAGAAATATCGCCAAAACTTGGGAATAAACACACTAAATTCGATGTCGTCTAGGCTTATCTAATATTTATTTTAACTGTTTAATCTAGTACAGTCATCATTCAATAGCACATTCGTTTGTTTCGATAATTTTTTACCTTTATAATGATTTGATGTTTGAACTTATATTTGATGTTTAAATATTATTTGGCTGTTAAAAATAAAATTTATCCAAATAAATATTTTTCATTTTTCTAATGTTATAGAGGATAAGAAAAATTAATTAAATTTATAATCTCAAAAGATATACATATTTTTCTAATTAAAAATTTAAGAAAGTTAATACATCATTGTAAAATTCTCACGTGATACCTAGTTTTGCGCTACGCATTGAATTTGTACCCACTTTTTAAAAAAATATTATACTGATACGCAATTTTTGAATAACTTCATCTACATACACTATTCTCTTTTTCTTTTCTTTTTTTGGTTTCTCGCCCGGTGTCCAAAAAAAAAATTGATGTTTTTGTTAAATTTATCCTTGTTTGACAATTTGATGATTTTGTTCTTTATCATATTTTATAGTTATGTTTCAAATTTGAGCTTATTTGGAGGGGATTTGGACATCAGTTCGTGTATTGAATTGTAAAAATTCCAAGAATAACTTTATGTTTCTAAACTTAAAATTTAAAATCTAAAATTGTATTCAATTAGATTGAACTACTTGAGATTTGAATTTCTAAAGTTGCATTAAAGAGATTGAACTACTTCAGATTCAAAAAATTCTAATGTTGCATTTGAAAGATAGAACTTCATATTTGATTTCTAAAATTGCATTAAAGAAATTGAACTACATAAGGACCCGAACTGGTACACTTTACAAAATTTTATAAAATAACGGGTATAACTTCAACCGTACCCCCAAAAGTAAGCATATATGAAAATGGCGATTTTCAGTTTAAAATTAATGAGCAGCTTTTTTTTCTAACAAATATAAAAGAGTATATAAAGTAGCAATTATTAGGCGAAATAAGTATTTGGAAAAACTCAATGTAGTTCCTCTTGCACTAGTATTTGTGAGGTATATATCAAGGGGTTGCTCCATGCTAGTAATTTCTCAAGGGCTCGAACTTGAAATTTCTGATTAAGAGATAAAAGTCTCATCCATTCCACCACGCGGTGAAAGACATTAACCAGCCTACTCGAACTCGAAATTGTTAAGAGACGAGAAATTTCATCCATTCGACCACATGGTGAAAGACATTAACCAGCCTACTCGAACTCGAAATTGTTAAGAGACGAGAAATCTCATCCATTCGACCACACGGTGAAAGACATTGCACCAGAGGCTGGTCAGTAAAACCAGCAAATCTGTAATCTCTAGAGCAGTTGAAAGATTCTACTAATGACACAGCAATGACAAAAAACTAGAAACAAAAAAAGACCAAAGATGAAAAAAAGGAGTAAAATATGACATTTGGAAATATAAACTTGAGGTGTAACATAAAAGGCCAGTACTAATTGATGGTCAGTCTAAAAAATCTAGTACAACAAACTTTGTTGCTAAAACAACAATCTCTGCTTTCATGTTCTAATTGTCAGAGTCTATTTAGCCCTCATTCTACCTTCTTGCTTTCTTTGGCATCGGCTTCTTCAGCGCCTTTTGTCTTTCCCTCGTCGAACTCCAACAACTGCTTAGCCAAAAATCAAGAATACAAATTCAGCATCATAACGAAAACAACCAACCCAATGGATTCCGACAAGTGGGGTCTGGGGAGGGTGGAATGGCATGCATCCCTGGGAGGCAAAGAGGTTATTTCCGATAACTCTATATCTTGAGAAACTAGAAAAGGAAGTGAAGGTTTGGTTTGTACTCTCTCTATAAAAGGTTAGGCGAAAAGAAGTTTTTGATCATCCTTTTGTGCTTCCAACTCGGAAAAAACGAGAAAAAATATCTTCCCTACCTTTCCCTTTTTTCCATAGTCCCCAAACAAACCATGACACGTGCTTTTTTTTTTTTTTTTTTGCGATGAAAAAAGGTCAACCATAAGATGCATTTTCTCATATATACTAACTCCAAGAAAATATAATCTATAAACAGTATGGTAGCTAAAATAGGAGTAAAGAGCATATTAGGAACATAAACAGCAGCATTAGCAAGTGGATGAAGTTAAAACAGATTGTGAAGAGAAAAACGTACAGGCTTCACGTCCCCGTTCCATATGCAGTGCACGGCTAAGAACCCAATCACTGCGGGAACAATATATAGCAGAGCAGGCTGGAAAAAACAAGGGTCAAGTCAAACATAAGGGCGCTGTGGTTCTAGCAAAGAGAAAAAAAGTGTAAAAGCTTTATTTTAAGACACCAACCTGTGCGGCTTGAAACCAGTTCATAACAAATATGGTAAGAGCCAAACCAAATGTGTATCCTAAAAATGCACTCTTAAAGTATTGGGTTCCCTTCCCCCTGGAGACGTCAAAGCGGAGGGCCAATGCAACAAAAATACCTGAATGATTGAAATGACCAAATGTTACCAAGTGCATCTATTCAAGCAAACAACAACAACAACAAAACCCGGTATAATCCCACAAGTCGGGTTTGGGGAGGGTAGTATCTACGCAGACCTTACCCCTACCTAGAAAATAGATAGGTTGTTTCCGATAGACCCTCGGATCAAGAATCAAGCAAAAAAGAAGAAAAAAAACAAGTTGAAAAATAAAAATAAATATATCATGGCAAAATCTAATAATACGCATGTGTAAGAAACAGAAAAATACATTCAATAGCTACTCACAAAAAGTAAGCTTTATATTTTTAACATGGTAAACATCATCC
>MU687967.1:0-12893 GCA_026770625.1 Nicotiana glauca | reverse complement strand
CCCCCCCCAAAACCCCTTTTTCCTCCGGGGAACGACATTGGCTTTTTCCACCTTTTCCCTTACTGCCTCAAACACCAAACCACATGGTTTGAGGTGGAGGATCCCTCCGCTAGGCCAAATCTCTCTGTTCTAATCACTTAAAGTAAATGGAGTTTTTATGCAAATAGAGGTTATACCGGGGATAACTATGTCTCCAAGACCCAACATTGAGAAGGGGCGTTTAGCATCTGCTGTAGGGAACAAAAGCTGCAGAGAAAGCAATGTTATAATCAGGACTCTGTAACTAAAAGTGACAGAATGAATCGACCAAAAAAAGGGATGGAATGAAAAATTAAAAAAAAAACAGCTACACAAGTAAATCAGTATGCACACCTTGATAGGAGCATCAAAAGATTTGGCAACACTGACCATCACTGGGGTAAAAAAGACCCAGAAGATGTCATACACAAAAAGTCCTGCCTGCATTCTCGAAAGCCATGTGCATTCAACATCAGCCACAAGTTAATGGATATAAATAGTTGCATAAACAAGCAAAAACGCCCACATAAACGAATACCTCAAAAATGACTGAAAAGTGAAAACTTTACAATTAGGGATAATCCATGCAAATGTTATGTATTTTTGTATGCAAAATCATTAACAGCTCAATACTAACAATCACTAATAGCTCATTTTTGAAATTCTTTTCCCGCTTGAGCAAAGGGATATGTGGTTAGCATCAAATTCATCAAGACAAGCAATATATAGTTTAAGGCTAGAAACATAAACAGAATACAGCTGTCAACCATGTAAAATTACAGATAGAACACAAATTTTCTTCCTTACCAATAGTATGGCACCAGTCTTAAATGATCCAAGTGAAAGCATTTCAATACCCTGAAAATCAAAATGGCAACAGACAAATCGATATTAATCATTGATGTAGACACAACATAAGAGTGGATCAAACACTTTTCACCCCTGCAAAAATCTCCATTAACTCAATGTATATAAATAGAAAATAAAAAATAATAGCCCCTGGGGCTCTGGTTCAATGTAATGACACAATGTGAGAATATGGGCGCACGGCATGAGTTAGAACCCTATCACTAACAAGGAGCCTACTATATTAGTGGGAGCATGATAGAGGGGTAGGCTTATACTCTCCTAGTTTAATAAATGTAGGCCAACTCGTGGGAGAATTCTAGTTATCAAACAAATTAAAGAGGAAGACATCAAGTGCTATCATGGATTCAAATGCTAGATATAAAGGCAGGTAGCCTTTGCATCTAGTATTAAAAAGCAACCGTGCTTGGTTACGATAAAATGTATAGACAGACCAGTGCAACTTTTTTATTGATGAAATGCGACCTCTTAATAAATATAGGCCAACTCGTGGGAGAATTCTAGTTATCAAACAAATTAAAGAGGAAGACATCAAGTGCTATCATGGATTCAAATGCTAGATATAAAGGCAGGTAGCCTTTGCATCTAGTATTAAAAAGCAACCGTGCTTGGTTACGAGAAAATGTATAGACAGACGAGTGCAACTTTTTTATTGACGAAATGCGACCTCTTCATAAAGAGTCTTAGTTAGTACTTCCTCTATCTTCACTTTGAAATATCCCAAATTGTATAATACCATTGTACTAATAATACTATTTTACACAACTTTTCATTTTGAGATATCCTGAAGAATGGAGAATGTAACTTTGATGGATATGACGACAAACCTGAATGCAAAAGGCAAGGCCCAAAACGTTGTTAGCTAGCCAATGCTTCTGTTTAGCATACCAAACACAGAAGATGGTTCCAGGAATTGCCGCAACAATCTGAGACCTTGTGAACTCAATCTCCAAAGCTGAAAAAGAGGCGAAACAAAATAACTAAGATGAGATCTGTACGCCCAATTGGCATTTCAGAAGAGACAAGAAAGGTGGTGCATACAGCGGAAATATGGGAAGTGCCATATTATGAGATCATCATTCCACTTTTTGGGCAAGAATCGTCTAATAGCAGGTAACAATGTCGCCCTGCAAAGATACAAAAAAAGAGATGACATCCAATACACCCACAGAAAAACTACCATCAAGAACTTGTTATAGAACATATTAAGCATAGCAGAATGATCCATACGGAGAGAACATACGAAAGTGCAGCAATGCCAAGTACGAAGAAGTAGCACGTCAATACGGCATTAACCAGGTCTTTTGAGAGGAACTTAAAAAGCAAGAACAATGACAAGAGCATTGCACTTCCAACCAAGGGGAACCTCATCGCATGTTCATTAGACATTGTTTCCTGGAAAACAGCAATAGAATATGTTTAAGTGACATCAAAACAGATCTGAGAAAAAGAGAAGCTGCAACTTGGAGTACAGAAGATATACCGAAGGTGGAGTAGGCTTGACAGAACGGTAGCATCCCACAAAGACAGTAAGGCAAGCTGTTACTATGACATTTACATTTGGATCCACATTCACCACCAGTGGAGCCAGACTCAAACCTGAAATCCACCAAAAAAGTAAGAGTTTCAAGGTAAGGGCGTCAACATAAAATTTAGAAAGTGATATGAAATGGCCATGACCAACCAACTAATTGTACTTTCTAATCACCAAATAGCATATATATTCGAGGGATAAGCTCCAGCACGAACAAGAAGCATTTTGGAAAAGGGGTTTAGAAAGAGAAAAACAAGGGCATCAGAAGCAAATATTCTGTCAAAAAGGCATAGCTACTACTACGTTGTGAAATGCCCTCAAAAAGGCAATATGATGAAATGAAACAAACATTCAACATATAAGAAAATGCTAAAAATGTTATAAAGAACCCACTTGACCATCTATGTCTACCCAATGAACTGCACTGCGGAAGTGGAACCTACTGTAACATAAAGTAAAGCAGGCAGCAGACTAACAGTAGTAATATGACCGCCTAAGAGGATTTGAATATCTATTCCACCCGCTATCGGACTACTCCAACATACCTCAAATTTCAACTACACAATAACTAGCACCTTTCCCTACATTGACTCATTGAGTCCTTCCAGCTAACAACAAAGAATTACCACAAAAATTTTAGCAGTCTATTAGCGGAAAATTGATCAAAAGGAGTAACCAACACAAACTAAGGGGCAAAAAGAAGCTAGAAATACAAAAAATTTCATATAATACATTCAAACAGGATTTACGATTTCACAAGCACAAATCAAACAAGTACACTACAATTCAGCTATCATCAAAAGAAATAACGGATGAAACAAAATCAAAAGAAACCATACCTAGTAAAGCAACATTTGCAAGACGCTCAACGTTCTTCATTCTCACAGGCTATTAAAATTCCACTCCGTTTTCAACTCCCCCAACAAGAGGAAGCTATAAGAAAACCAACAACATGAGCAACCAATGTCAAAGTTTACATCTTTTTTTTAATATTATAATCATTTAGAGAAATGTGCAAAAGGGTACAACTGAATCATACTAAAAATTGCTCACATAAACAAAACAGAACAAAGGTTGAAACACACAACCAAAACAAGTGTCACCAAAACAGCAGAAAAGTAATATAATCAAGATTCAAATGCTAAAATATCAGATTTTTAGCAAAAATAATCATTTTTTTCAAACAACATGATTTACACAGAATACACAACCCAATTAAATCACAATAAATTAAATCAAAACAATTATTTCAGGATAGCCCCAATTGGCCAAAATGCCTAAATTTTGCTCTTAAATTACAAAACTTTACAAACCTAAATAAAAATTCAAACATCAGATTCAATCATATTAACATAAACCCAATTACCGAAAAGTTCAATTTCAACAAAAAAGAACAGTAAAAACCACAACTGAAAATACAAATTCTATAAATATTTCAAGAGATCAATTAAAAAACAAATATTTATGCAAATATATTCATCTTTTTACCTTAAGAAAAAAAATTGATTTGCTTCCCTCTCTTTCAACTGATCTTCAAGCACACGGATCGGGGGAGATTTTTTTTTATTTCGGAATTTTGTTTTGTAAATTTTTTATTTATTTCTTTTCATTGCTAATAAAATAGGGTTTTAGGCTTTTCGTTACAAGAGACACGTCAGTATAGGGTGTTCAAACCAATGAGATATTGCCACGTCAATTTCCCAAAATATCTTCATTGCAGTAAGTTACTTAGGGTAAAATCGTAAATAGATCATATGAATATTTGCATTTATTTATTTTTAACTAAATAAACAGTCAATAAATTAAAGTGAAAAATATGTACCACTTGGACATAGTTAAATGCTTAGGGGTCGTTTGGTAGGATGCATTAGATAAGTTAATGCATGCATTAGCTTTGTGTATTAATAATACATTATTTAGTAAACATTTTGAACCTATGTATTAATTATGCAAGCATTAGTTATACATTCTATTTGGTATTATCTTATGCATAACTAATGCATAGAAAACAATGGCATTAGCAATGCAATAGGTTTTAATGCATGCATTAGCTTAGTGAAAGACAAAATTGTCCTTCAAAATTTATACTTGATTAAAATATGCTAGTTAGTATATTAATGCAAGTTCAAAATAATTCAAATAGTGAGAAATAAAATTATATCCCTAGTAAATAAATAAATATTTAGCATATTTCCTTTTTTAAATATATATTTTATTTTATTTTATTTTACAATATAGGTAGACAAATAAAATAATTTTTTAAAAAAATTTCATATAAAAATATTTCTCAACATATATTTCTTTTAAAAAGTTAGTGTGGACTAGTTTTGAGGGCATTTTTGTAAACAAATAATTCTTTTAGAAATTGTGCAATACTTTAATACATCAAACCAAACAATGAATAAGAAATATGTCAGTATAACTAATACCAACATAACTAATGCAAGCATAACTAATATCAGCATTACTAATATACCACATTCAGCATTATTCTTATGCACCCTACCAAACGATCCCTTAAAGTGTAGGGAATGTATTAGCTATGTCCATTTATAAGTAGTTAATTATAGAAATTAGCAAATTCATTAAATATTACTGATATTAGCTAAATGTTAGCAATATTAGCCAATTAGCATGTAGCTAAAAAATATTAAATTTTTATTTTCTTTTGAGTGAGTGTTATTAGAATATATTGGGTACATCTTAAAGAGTTTGAATCTCAGCTTGGGATGATTGGCCGGAGTTTTGAGGTAGTTTGAAAAGATGAAACATGAAGGGGGGAAAAATGAGATGTGTGTCACACGGTGTATCATTTGTGTATCACGTATGTGTCATATTTGTATCAAATCTATATCATGTGTATATCTATGTATACTTGTGTATGTGATACATGTATCGCATAAGAATTTTTTGAATTCGATTTTAAATATGAATTTTGATACCAAATTAGTTCAAATCACATATGATCTTCCTCAAAATTTATATATTGACTCATCTATATATTTTTAATTAATTTCAACAATACCCATTGAAAAGGGTCTTTTTTGTTTAGATTTTTAGAATTATATATATATATATATATTGGTTTATTTTATTTCATCACTTTGTTTGCTACCTCATCCATGAAATTTTCTTACCATCTTGCGTCTAATGTTGCTTATTACACTTAAAATTTTGGAAGTAAATCTTTGCATGTGATTCTTGGATAGAAAGAACCTTATTTATTTGGGTTTTCAATTTTTATTTGTGCTTGACTAGTATTGATAAATCTATAATTAATGACTACGGGTTGGTATGTTGGAACTTATTTGGGATATTTATGTAAGATTCCCTAAAGTGTATATGGAAGACATATGGCTTATATTTCTTGACTCGGTGCGATCAATTTTTATTGTTACTGAGTCGTATTAAATAAGATGAAAGTGTGAAAGGTCAATTTTGTAATTTTTTATGTGGTTGAATGAATTTGATCCCTTCTAGACAATTCAAATTCGAGTTTTGCGAATGAAAAATTATAATAGAAATTACTTTTGTATCGTGTGAATCTAAATCTGTTGCATTATAAGTTTCAAATATATTAATGGTTAAACAAAGAAAGAAACTCTTACCATGATCCAAAGATTCTTTGTTGTTTGAGTTTGTTCAAATGAAAAGAATCTATCATCTCTCATAATTATTTGTATAACTTAAATTCGAGAGTTGTAATTAAAGACAAAAATTTTGGAATTTTTTTACCACAATCTTGATGATATTTGTATTTTTTTCTAGTATTTTCAATGTCATGTGAAATCTCTATAAATATATGCTAAATTGTATTCCCCTTTGTTGAGAATTAAAGTTAGTTACCATAGGGGTATTTTAGACAATACACACACATGTGACAGACACATGAGTGTAGTTATGTTGCTAAAAACTGTTAAACACTGTAACGGTGAATTAAGAAATGAAATCATTTTCTGCTTCTTCCTCTCTATTCTCTAAATTCTCTAGAATTTAGTGTTTGAATTGTTCATGGAAATCTAGATTCTATATGGTATCAGAACGGGTTGTTGCAATTACGACGCAAATTTGTAAGATCTGAACATTGAACACTGTTAGAAGCTTCAATTCAATCGGCTGTGGGAGAAACGGCGAGTCTTCAAATTGATCACAATCATCCTCTGTTTTTAGCACCTACAGATACGCATGGAGTTGTATTGCACGATATCAAGCCACTACTACAAAAAGGGCATTTGGCGGCAATTATTTAGCGGCAATAAATCAATTGCCGCTAATATATTCTATAAGCTGAAATATATGCGGCAAATGACCATTAGCTACAAAAAAATAACCTTTTACCGGCAACAAAAATAAATTGCTATTAGAAATTATTAATTGACTTTTAGCGCATAGGTTTTTCTTCTCTTTTTTTTTTTAACTTTCCCTCCCTGCCCAAAATAAATCTTTCCCTCCAAATATTTTGGACAAAGAATAAACGATTCCCTCCAATCAGAAAAAATAGGAAAACCTATTCCTTCATTGAACGGGATACGATTTTCCTTCATCGAACAAGATACGAATCTCATATATTGATTTTCCTTCATTGAACATGATACAATTTACAGAATCTACATATAGGCCTGGGAATTTTTTATTGTTTCATTGAACGGGATAACTGTTGTTCTTCCCCGGCCAGAATCGCAGAATCGCAGGTCTCCGGCCAGATTAACAGAATTGCAGGTCTACGGCCAGTTTCTTCCCTAGATAACTGCTCTTCTTCCCCAGATATTTTCGTTTTTCACCCAGCAGACGCGATTAACAGCGGAGTTAGGAATGTGCTGCTCGATTATGCTCTATCGTCGTTGTTAGTATTCTATATTTTATCTGTTTCCCGCTTCTCTTTTCCTGTAGGTTTCGAGATCATTGCAGAACTCAGATAACTCATTGTTAGTTTCAATTTCTTATGTTTATTGACAAAATAATCCGCTTACCAGGTACAAATTCGTGCCTTCAACTGTTGCAATTTGAGATTTGCGAAAGTACAGTTTTTTCTGCATATGCGAATCTTTTGTGATATTCGATTGCTGTAAATTAATGTGCGATGATTGTGTTTATTCCTCCTCTGTTCCTTGACTATTTTATGATTTTCTTCCTCTATTTTCAGCTATTCTTGTAACTATTCATAAATTTTATAAGTGTCGCTGATGTTTTCATTGAATCTACCACTAGTCGAGATATGAATTCCTCTGTATGTTTTCTGTTATTCTTGTCATTGTTCAAAAATTTTAAGTGTCGTCGATGCATATTGATGTTTTCATTGAATCTACCATTAGTCGAGATGTATTCCTCTATATATTTTCTGTTATACTTATCAAAAGGCTGCCAATCAAATGCAAAGGCGATGGCTCATTTGATCTATATAAATACTAAAAGTAGAATTGAGTATTGAAAGGAAGGAAAGATACATGTCTTACACAGTAAAGAACAACATTATAGTCTTGAGATCTAAAAACCTACAATCAGACAGCAGATTAGTATGCTAGACAACTTTAGTTCTATTAGGTAGGTGCAAAGTATTTGCGTCTAGAAAACTGAATAGTTGTGGGTGAATCCACATAGTTGTGATGCTTTTAATAACAAAACTCAGGTAAAATCAAAATGATAGCATTGCCATTTGTAATAACAAATGTTTCCCGCTATCTCACCTAACACTAAGAAGAAAACACGCAGGAAAGAAAAGAAGAAGTGAACCTTAGTAAACTAATAAATGTGTTTAGATAAGTAAATTGCCAATGAAACAATGCCTGCATGGATCCCAAACTATGTATTAAAAAAATTATAATTTTAAACAAGATTAGTTGGGTCCCAAAAGAAAAACTGAACAAAATAGTTGTTGTCGAATAACTGAGAAGAGATAGAAGAGAAGAATGAGATAAACGAGTATATCCAGAACTTTGTTGTTTGTTGTACAATAATATTTGAGCTATGAAATTACATACAAATAGGATGGTTATTTTACTACATTTTGAATAATTTCCTCTTTTTACTAACGAATTTTTAGCTATTGCAGTAAGTGTAGAAAAAAAAATATCTTGAACGTCATAGACAATCCTAGAAATAAAAGATGGATGCATTGCGATAGCGCTATTAAAGAATATTTGGATGGAGTAGATTTTTATAAACCATGCCTTTTCTATAAAACAAGTTGGGAAACAAATTCTATGTCCTTGTATGAAGTGTGTGCTTATCCATCAAGTTAATTGGGCTACATCATATGATCATCTTGTGATTAATGGTATTATGCCATCATATGATACTTGATTTTGTCATGGTGAGTCTTTAAAGGGATCAAGCAATTCTCAAACAAATAATCGAAGCCAGTCAACTCTAAGGGGCGATGATATGACAGGATTGATATATGATGCCTTTGGAGGCTTCACAAAGTTCATTAGTGAAAGTGGTGACGTAGATCATAACTTACAAGAGAATAGTGCTCATCCATCTAGAAATCAACCTCATATAGAGGTGGATAAGTTTGAACGGCTCATGAAGGAGGCAAATGAAGAACTATATCCAGGATGTAAGAAGTTTAGCAAACTGTCCTTTTTGCTGCATATGTATCGTACAAAATGCATGTTCAAATAGTCAAATGAATCTTTTAATATTTTTCTTGGACTATTGAAGGATGCGCTGCCTGAAGAGGAAAAATTGTCTCCTTCTTTCTATGAGACCAAAAAGATAGTTGAATGCTTAGGCTTAAAGCATGAAAAAATCCATGTTTGTCCCAACGATTGCATGCTTTTTAGGAAAGAGTTTGCTAATAAGAATATCAATGAATGCAAAGTTTGTTGGGCTTATAGATGGAAAATGATGCTAGAAAAATTCCAGCCAAGGTCCTAAGGTATTTTCCTTTAAAACCGAGGGTACAGAGATTGTTTATGTCATCAGAAACTTCCAAAGCAATGCGATGGCATCATGAAGAGCGCAACAAAGATGGAGTTCTACGACATCCTGCAGATTCTGAAGCTTGAAATTTTTTTGATAATAAATATCCTGAATTTACTGGAGACCCTCGCAATATGCACCTAGGATTAGATTCTGATGATTTGGCATAATGCGAACTGTTCACAGTACATGACCAGTAATTTTAATGCCATATAGTCTTCCACCATGGATGTGCATGAAACAAGAGTTTTTCATTCTGTCCTTCCTTATTCCTGGACCAAAAGCGCCTGGAAATAATATTAATGTCTTTTTGCAACCTCTAATAGAAGAGTTAAATGAATTATGGAATGTTGGTGTAGAAATGTACGATGCCTCTACTAAGGAGATATTCCAAATGCGAGCAGCTCTCATGTGGATGATAAATTATTTTTCAGCATATGGTACTCTCTCTGGATGGTGCACTTATGGTAGATTTTCATGCCCATCTTGTAATATAAACATTCAATCTAGAAGGCTCAAACATGGCAGAAAGTTTTGTTATATGGGGCATCACCGCTTCTTGAAGTCAGGACACAAATATCGGAATGATGCAAAATCATTTGATGGGACTAAAGAAACAAGATCTGCATCTTGTCCAGTAACTGGTTCAGTAGTGCTGAATCAAGTTAAAGATATAAAATTTACTCTTGGTGTCACGACCCGAATTTTCCACCCTCGGGAGTCGTGATGGTGCCTACTAATGTGAGCTAGGCAAGCCAATCACTTGAACAATTTAACATTTTATCTCATTTATAATCTTTAACAATTATGAAGATATAATATTTAAATGGCGGAATTTAACATAAGCGGAAGAAGAACAACAATTATCTGAACATAAACACCTAGTACAATTGTTTGAGTCTCGACTACCCAGAACTGGTGTCACAGTTTCACAGACGATCTAAGAATTATAAAAATAAAGGCCCGAAAGAAATAAATACAACACTGGCTCTGGAAACACATATGAGAAATAGGAAAGTAGATAGAAGGAGACGCTAGGGCCTGCGAACGCCTGCAGGGCTACCTCGGGTCGCCTGATGAATAAGATCCAGCAATCTCATTGCAGTCCGAAATCTACAACATCGGGGTCTGCACAAAAGAGTGCAGAGTGTAGTATCAGTACAACCGACCCCATATGCTGGTAAGTGCCTAGCCTAACCTCGGCGAAGTAGTGACGAGGCTAGGACCAGACCACCAAATAAACTTGTGCAGTTGTATAATATACAACGAAAAGTAAAGCAGAAATGAACAATTAAAGATGGGAGGGGGAAACATGCTTCGGGAAATAGCAGATAAAGTAGAATCTCAAGAAAATTATCAGGAAACCAAAGATTTAACTTCTAACAAGGATACGGAAAACAACGGCAGATTTCACTCCTGATTCAATACTCGTTGCAGACGTGCAACCCGATCCCATTTATCGTATCTCGTGGTAGGCGTACCCCCCGCTCCCATTTTATTAAATCTCGTGGTAGGCGTACCACCCGCTCTCATTTCATTAAATCAACAGTTCTTCCAAATACTCTAACAAACACAACAATTAATATGAATTCATAAGACAACAAGTACGCAATAATTATGACTAAATGAGGAAAATAAAAAATGACAAGTAGCAATTAATTATGGACTTCAAGGAGCAATTAGGCAATTTAATTTTTTTTAGTATACTAAATGTCAAGTTGCAACTAAGTCACATAAACATGTAGCAATTATAGCATAAATTCAAGGTGTAACGTTGTGCAAGGATACCTTGGTCCAATAATAACAAGTAACACAATAAAGAAAAATGTCAACCTAAGAATCACAGTAATAGTGGAATAAGACAATTAATGCACTTGAACTGGATAACAACAAAAAATCATAACAAACGGCAATAAGTGCACGACATCACCATTCGTACTTTAACACTCTCTTACCAAAATAATACACAGCATCACCCTTCGTGCTTTACACTCTTCCTCACCCAAGTAATAATTACAAAGCAATTAGGGCAAGGGAATGAATGATATCATAAAGTCAAGTAACAACAGAAAATCAGTAAAATAGATGTAAAGAACAACACAACTCAATTATCAGCAAGAATCAAGGAAATCAAGGACAAGTGCACGATATCACCCTTCGTGCTTTTACTCTCGTCCTCACCATATGAATCAATATAATAGGCACGGAATGCAGAGTTAACATAGAATCATGGAACTGGGCAGTGATAGCAACAAACAAGCACACCGGGACATTGAGCTGGACAGGATACTACTAGGCAGTACTATGGCAAGCACATGACTAGGACATAATTCTTAATAAAAAATGAGGTATTTTTGCAACTACAACGAAATATGCAAGCAGCTGGACAAACTCCTACATCAGCGCGATATGTTGGTGTTATTAAAGGGATTAAGGATGATCATAGTGAGAGAAAAGCAGCTGGACAAACTCCTATGGCTAAAGGTGTTGGACATGTACTTGATACTTCAAAGAAAACAGCTATAAATCCAAACATAATTTGTTACAGATTCAGGACTCACTAGAAATACTTGGTGAATATCATTTGTTACAGATTCCCTTTGCTGGTTTTAGGACTCAACTCGTGAGTATCATCAATATTTCCAGCAATCTGTGAAGAATTTTCAGGACTTAAAGTACTGGAATATCGATTATGATCACTAGAAATACTTGGTAAATGACTATGGTTTTGAGTAGTGATAATAGTGGAATTAGAGATATTACACTCATATGGATTTGCTATTCCAAAATATGTTTGTTGGTAATATGGCATTCCGATATCCATCCATTGATCAGTAGGTGAAGTTGGGATTGTGTTATCCATGTGGTTAGGTTAAGTTTTTTAGTTGCATGCATTATAATATGAAGCCAAACATGTTTGTGATGCTTCAGGCAAATCTGTTACAGATTTTATAACATTACAGTTGCAACAGAAGCTATTATGATAGATGTTCTACCTCGGCATTCTGTCTTTTTCTTGGGCCTAATCTCGATTTTCCAACATTATAGAGTATATACAAATTCTATAACATTACATTTGCAAAGAGAAGCTATTATGGTTATGGGATGAACAACATATTTGACAGCAATACTAGATCCTAGAAGAATTGCAGAAGAGGCATATCCATAAAACCAGCTGTTGACATCCAATTTTGTCCCTCCTTTCTTCCAATTAATATTTTTTGAGCTTTTAAGTTATTAATAATTTAAATACCTTAATTTTGTCGCCATTACTATTATTAGTATTTGTATATTAGCATTAGTGTTAATATTATTACTATGACTGCCACCAACATTTTATTAGTACTATTATTATTATTATTATTATTATTTTCATCGTGAAATTATTACTATTATTATTAAGATTACTATTACGATTATTATTCTTGTTGTTATTTCTATAACTGTTACAATTTCATTATACTATTACTATTGCTATTATTATTATTATTATTACTGCTACTACTATTACTACCACAACTAATATTATCAGTTATAGAATTATTATTAT
>MU687965.1:0-31830 GCA_026770625.1 Nicotiana glauca | reverse complement strand
TGCATGATGTCCATTTTCTCCGACATGGTGGAGGATTTTCTAGAGGTCTTCATGGATGACTTCTCGGTAGTAGGTGACTCTTTTGAGCATTGTCTTAACAATCTTAGACAAGTGCTTAAGAGATGTGAGGAAACCAACCTTGTGCTAAATTGGGAGAAATGCCATTTCATTGTAGATGAAGGCGTCGTATTGGGGCATAAAATTTCAAAGCATGGCATTGAGATTGACCGGGCTAAGATCGAGATTATTTCCAAGCTTCCTCCACCCACTTCTGTAAAAGGTGTTTGAAGTTTCTTGGGGCATGCCGGATTTTATAGGCGGTTCATCAAGGATTTCTCAAGGATTGCAAATCCTATGTGCAAACTCCTTGAGAAGGATACCAAATTTGTGTTTGATGAAAAATGCCTCAAAGCTTTTGATGAATTAAAGCTAAGGCTCACCACGGCACCTATTATTGTTACACCCGATTGGTCTCTTCCTTTCGAGCTCATGTGTGACGCTAGTGGTGTAGCTATTGGAACAATGCTTGGCCAACATCACAACAAGGTTCTCCACCCGGTCTATTGTGCAAGCAAGACACTCAATGGGGCGCAAATGAATTACACGGTGACTGAGCAAGAGCTTCTTGCCATTTTTTATGCCTTTGAGAAATTTCGGGCTTATTTGTTGGGATCCAAAGTGATAGTGTATGCAGATCATGCTGCTCTTCGCTATCTTATGGCAAAGAAGGATGCAAAGCCGCGGTTGATTCGATGGGTTTTATTGTTGCAAGAGTTTGACTTCGGGGTCAAGGATCGCAAGGGAACTCAAAATCAAGTAGTGGATCACTTATCAAGGCTTGAGGAAGCAAGAAGACAAAGGGGGGATCGTGAAATCAATAATGCATTCCCGGATGAACATATCTTGGCACTATCTAGCACTTTTGCTCCATGGTATGCCGACATTGCTAACTACTTGGTGAGTGACCTTATTCCGGAGGGGTTGGAGTCTTATCAAAGAAGAAGTTCTTGAGAGATTGTCGGCAATATTATTGGGAAAAGCCATACTTGTTCTGTGTTTGTGCCGACAACATCATCCGAAGATGTTTTCCCGAAGAAGAAGTTATACCTATTCTAAAAGCATGCCATGACTCGTCGGTTGGGGGTCATCATGGGGGAAATCGGACGACGGCTAAGGTTCTCTAATGTGGTTATTATTGGCCTTCCATCTTTCATGATGACAATCAAATGGTCAAGGCTTGCGACCAATGTCAATGACAAGGTTCAATCTCCAAGAGGCATGAAATGCCAATGCACTTTGTGATGGAGATAGAGATCTTCGATGTGTGGGGAATCGACTTCATGGGTCCTTTTGTAAGTTCTTGCAGGATGAAATATATCTTGGTAGCTATGGACTACGTGTCCAAATGGGTTTAAGCAGTTTCCTTACCAAATAATGAGGCAAGGAGTGTGACCGCCTTCTTGAAGAAAAACATATTCAGTCGGTTTGGTACTCCTAGAGCCATTCTTAGTGACGGTGGATCTCATTTCTGTAGCAAGGCTTTCTCGGGGCTACTTGAAAAGTATGGAGTCAAGCACAAGGTGGCCACACCTTATCATCCGTAGTCAAGTGGTCAAGTTGAGGTTTCCAACCGGGAGATCAAGATCATTCTAGCAAAAACTGTTAACGCTAATAGGACCTACTGGTCAAGGAAGCTAGATGATGCATTGTGGGTTATACCGTATGGCATACAAGACTCATATTGGTACTTCTCCTCATCGGTTAGTCTTTGGTAAAGCATGTCATCTACCCATGGAGTTGGAACACAAAGCTATGTGGGCATTGAAAAGGCTGAACTTAGACTGGGCTGAAGCTGCAAATTTGAGGTTAACACAACTCAATGAAATAGAGGAATTCCGGTTCCATGCTTATGAAAGTGCAGATGTGTATAAAGAACGGATAAAGTTTGTCCATGACAAGAAGATCTTGAAAAGAGAGTTCAAGACGGGTGATCTGGTCTTGCTCTTTAACTGAAGGCTCAAATTGTTTCCGGGAAAGCTTAAATCAAAATGGTCCGGTCCATTCAAAGTGGTCAATGTCTCTCCTTATGGATCCTTATGGAGCGGTGGAATTAGAATCAACAGATGGGTCCCAGACATTCAAGCTAAATGGCCAACGCATCAAGCACTACTTGGGCACTGATGGAGAAAAATATTTGGTGGAGTAGCTGGCTCTCAAAGATGGTCCATGTCCGACCATTGAGTGAAACCAAGGAACCTCAACCTCATCGTGCCGCGACGTTAAATCAAGCGCTTCATGGAAGGCAACCCATGTGTGGTAACACTCTTTTGTTCTTTGAATTTTTAGTTTTTGATAGATAGATTTATTTGAGTAATTTAAAGTGTGTGTTAGAGTGCATGGGGGTTCAAAAGATCACAACACTTGGTAGGGATTCATCAAAAAGGGAAGAAAAACCACCATGTGAAGTCTGCTGCACAGATGCGGTCGCATTATCACTATGCGTACCACATTTTGATCGCAAACACAAGCAGAAGGTTTGGTTAAAATTAGGGGTAAAAATGCGATGAGTTGGTGCACTCTGCGGGCCGCATTTCACTTATGCGACTGCATTGTGCACCGCATTTGCCTACCTTCAGCTTGGTCCTTAACCTCATTGCATAACACACATGCGGTCGCATTGTGTGTTATGCGGTGTCCTATCCATCGCAGAATCGACAAGGTAAGTCCGCATAACCCTCTCGTCTCTCACTCGCTTAAAACAAAACAAAAAAAATTTAATAAATACAGAAAAACAAAACGAAAAACAAAAAGAAAAAAGGGGAAGAACACGAACGGACTTTGAACCAAATCAAACTCAAATTGTGTGCAACCAAAGGACTTTATTTGTCACACTCATTGGCCCAATCATCAAACTCTGCTGGTATGTACCCATTTCTCCCTCGTTTTATTTTTTATTTCCACTATAGGTTCAGAGATTTTTTGTTTAAATCATGTGCAAAAATGTATTTAGATGCTTGTGTAGTTGCTTCTCTGTAGTGTAAGTGCTTTTGGGTTGAAAATAATGTAGGGTACGGTGTAGAATGAAATAGAATCGCCATTGTTGAAAGCTTGGGTGACCTGTGTAGAAGGAGGCATCTGCGGCCCGCATTGTGAAAATGCGGTCCGCATTTTGGCCGCATAACTAAACCCTACTTCTTCTGAAGAAGATGATGAAATGCAGTGTCTTTGCGATCGCATATTTGACATGCGAACTGCAAATTCACTGCAGAGTGATACAGAAGATTTAGTTTTGAACCATATATCCATGTACATTCTGCGAAGGTTATGCGGTTCGTATAGTGGTTATGCAACCGCATAGTGATTATGCGACCGCATAACTCACCGCAGAATGAGACCCCCAGTTGAGATTGCAAGATCTGCGACAAGTCTGCGGTTCACATTGTGGTTTTTCGATCGCAGATCAGGTCGCATTTTGAGTTTTTGTTTTTGTTTTTTTAATTCTTCTGTGTTTTCTCTCACTATGCTTATTGTGTCACTAACATATCACATTTGTGCAAATATGGCTCCTAAACAAAAGCATGTTGCCGCAACACAAAAAAAGTCATCCTCACTCCACCCCAAGGCACAAGCAAAGCGATCAAGGACGAAATCTGATGAACCACGCCCCTCCCAGTCTGATGAGGAGGTGCTCTTGCCGGAGGTTGACATAGTGGCTGAGGCTAGGAGGAAACAAGGAGATGACTACCAGCTCCACTTGGGGGTAGACGGATCCAGGCAAAAGTATAGGGAAGGGCTCGTCAAACGCAAACTCCTGTTCGAGAAGCAATTGAGCCTGAATGGGTTGAAAGAAAAGTATCCTCATATATTGGAGAACATAAAGAAGAGAAGTTGGGAGTCCTTCACTGAGCCACCTGAGGAGTTTAATGAATCCCTTGTCCGAGAGTTTTACGCGTCATATGGGGCCTCCAGAACCAAGCACCATAAACACAACAGAGTTTTCACTGATAAAGTGCTTGTTTGGGGGAAAATTGTCTTCTGCACCATCAAGGCCATCAATAAATTATACGTCCCAGATTGGAGTGCAGGCACAGCTGAGTATGATGCAAAATTTAAGAATAGGGAAAGTGAACGAGGGTGGATTGCATCCGTCATAGCAAAGGGAACTCCTGCTTGGATGACCCCGGGCAAAATATCTACAAAGAGAGTTTTTCAAGAGAGGGTCGTTTCTGGCTCAGTTTTCTCACCTCTAGATTGGTACCGACTCGAAACGCGACTGAAATAGCTATTGAGAAGGCCCTTCTCATTGCCTGCATCATGAGTGGTATCAAGATAGATGTTGGAGTGGTTATATTCCAAGAGATAGGGATTCGGGCAACACAGTCTGCTACTTCACTCCCGTTCTCGTCTTTAATCACAACCCTATGCAAGGTCGCACAAGTTCCTATAGATGAGTACAAAGACAAAACCGGAAAGGAAACACATGTCATTGATATCACCAGACTTAGTGATGTTGTTATCCCACCCGTGGTTCCAGTTCAGGAGCAGACTACTGAAGAGCCTGCAGACTCCCAGCCCACTGTAACCCCTCAGGTTACTGTGGCAGCATCCTCCACCTCCGAGCCTGCTTCTAAATCCACCACTATCCAGCCGCCCACGGCCATTCCTACTGTCTCAAAGCTTGGTCTATTAGCTCAGCATGCCAATGCCAAGGCAGACCAGATTTTGAAGACTTTGCCAACTCTCATAAAACAAGCCCTGACTCCGATGCAAGACTTAGTGACAGAACTTCAACAACAACAGTCAAAGTATGAGGATCGGTTACAGCAACTTGAGTTGAGGGTGGAAAAGGTAGAGAGGGGGGAAGTTAGTGGATTGCCTGGACTCAAGGAGGAGGTTGTTTCTATGAATACCGAACTCCAAAAGATGCAGAACATGGAGTTCGATATGTCATCCCTCCTTCCCACAGATGGTGACCAGGCTACAGGCACAGCACCTCCGGACTTAGGTCTTGATTTCTCCATACTGATGACTGATACTTCCCCTCCTTCAGCACATGTTGAGATCCCTTCTGGGGAGGAGTCTGGAGGTTCTGGTAAGTCAGAGGATGAGGAGGAAGATGAGGGCAAGGATGAGGAAAGTTCGGGATATTCAAGCGATAACGGCCCTCAGGATAAAAGAAAGCAGATTGCGGATGCTTCTGTTGAGGATGTTATTATTGAGGATGCTGCTATGGAAGAAGTGGAGCAAGCAGATATGCAAAGAGCGATCCAGCAGTCTCTAGTAGACTTTACCCTTCCTACAATTCCATCAAATGCCCCACCATCAGTGGGCGAGTCTAGCAGTTCACAGGTTCCAGCACCAGCCCCAGCTCCAGCTCCAACACCTACTCTGAACCAGCTTGAGAGCACTCCTCCATCAGTAGAGGTCACTCCTCAGACCGAGTTCTCATCGGTCCCAACATCCACATCAGAGAGTGACCCCTTCAGCACTCAGCCAGTTACTGACCACCATAGCACTTAGTGTGCAACAGGGAGCCCCCTCAAACTAATATCTCTGTTCTTATGCATTGAGGAAAATGCATGCTTTTCGTTGGGGGTGGAGGGTAGCATTGTACATATTTTTGTAACATAGGAAACTGTTGTACATATGCATGTCCTTATGTCATAATCAAACTCATGTACTCATGTTTATCTTCTATTCTGTATGTATTAGTATGATTTTGGTACATGACTTATATTGTGTAGTTCGTGATGCTGTTAATATTAGTGTTTGTTTTGTGTTCATAGTAGTGTCCATAAAAATAAAAACAAGTAGATAGTAATTAGTAATCAATTCCCCAACCAGGAGAGTAGGATGAATCGTATTGACTGGTTTGGTGTAATTGCCTAGTATCAAGCATGTGTATCTGTACATAGCATATACCCTTCCGCGTGTGTATATATATATATAAAAAGATCAACTGTGTGAACATGTGCCTATGATGAAAGCTTAGAGTGCCAAGTGTTGATTCGAAAGCGTCAAACTATGTGAGTGAAACAGTTCATGTGCCATGTGTGTGTGAGTTCCCTGTGTGTATATAATTCTTGTGTGTACTTCTATCATCCAGAACTTGCCTGATTAGTCTTTCAATGCTAATGATAGTATGTTTGGTTGGAGGGATGATCTTAGGCATTATTTGTCTTATTTGCTAGACCTCTGTAGCCTTTCAAGCCGACTTGTACAAAATAATATCACTAGTACCCAATTTGAGCCTTTAAGCCTTTTCTTTGGCCAACTCATTACAAACCTCTCCCTATTTTGTATAATAATCCCCTCTCTTGAACCCGTCCCTCCTTGAACATTGAGAATGAGACTAAAAGCCTAAGTTGGGGGTGGTGTCGAAGTGGAGATTGGTAAAGTTGTACGTTGAGTTAGGACCACATGCCTCAAAAGTGTTTGTTTTAGATTATTCAAGCTCCAAAAGAAAGAAAAAAAGAGAGAAAGATTTGTGTAAAAGAAAAGAGAAAATACGTGTATGTATATAAAGTATGGAGCCTTGAATAACAATTAGAAGAGGTATGTAAGGTTGTTCTATATTGGAAGCTAGATGCAAGTGAGGCTATGTGGGTTTGAAAAGAAGCAAAGTGCATAAGAATGAAACAATGTGAGTAGTGTTCAAGGAGGGTGAAGTCACTTGTACCCAAATATTTATTGAACCCTGCCCTAAACCTACATTACAAGCTAAAAAAGTCCGTATTGGACCCTAACCGAACACTCTTGAATAAGCAATGAATTAAAATAAGGGCAAGCTTATAGTGTGAAATGTTGTAGCATTTGAAGTTCTTTCTGAGAGTGAGTGTATTTGTAAAATGTCCCTTTTTGTTGTCCTTGTAAATATTGTGATTTTGGGACCTTCTTTCTAGTGAGGGTACATGAACTGTGGAGTTAAACAAAAGTAGGCTTTTGAGTCAAATGCAATTGCACTCACTTGAGGGAAACATTTTGTCGCAATGTCTGAGGCTCAGGGTTCACAAGTTGATTAGTTTTCCTTGTATATACTATCAGTTCAGGAAGGGTAAAACAATTGTAGATGCATCCTTGACGTACTAGCAATGAGCACCACCCGTAGTCATTATCGTTTCATGTTTTGTAAATAAAGTCTAGAATAGGCTAAGTTTGTTTTAGTTGCTTGAGGACAAGCAAGAGTTTAAGTTGGGGGTGTTGATGTGCCAGCGAGTTTCGGCACATTTCAATACTAATTGCTTAGATTTTAGCTTGTTTTAATGCAATTATCTCCGTTACTTATGTAGTTTTGTTGTTTCTACAGTACATAAAGGACTGAGAACCCAAGAACATGGAAATGGAAGAAAAAAAAAGACAAGAACAAAGCAAAATGTAGCAAAAAGCTGGTCTGCGACACACTATGCGATCGCAGTTCAGACATGCGAGCCGCAGAATGGACGTCAGATCGCAGACAAAAGCAGAGATCTGGGCTAAATTTCAAGTTAAGAATGCGGTCCATTATGCGACTGCAGAACCAACATGCGAGCCGCAGAGTGAACCACAAACCAACCATGAAGGTCACTGAGTGATGAAGATGTGACGCAAAATACGATCACATTTCTGTAATGCGATCCGCATAATTGGAATGCGAAGAAGACCTGTAAACTAGGGTTCCAGTCTACGATGAGGATGTTCAAGATGCGGACCGCATACGTGCTCTGCGACAAGAATGTGGTCGCATATCAGACCTGAAAGGGCATTTTTGTCTGTTTTCTGTCCCGATTTTGAGTCCACTATAAATAGTTTTATAATGTCTTTGTGGGCTCATCTTGTCTAGTCTTTGCACTACATTGCAATACATTAATACTCCTCACTTTTGGAAGCTTTTGGGTGAAGATTCTCTACTTTGTAAGCTTTTATGACATTAAATACTCCTTGGATTTTGTATTGTAGCATGAGTAGCTAACTTTAAATACTAAGGTTGTGGACCCTAAATGGGTATTATGTTAATGGGTGTTTAACATTGAATATATATATAATGGTTGGTTGATATTTATTTATTTCTCGTGCTTCATTTATTGTTGGTGGTTGCAAACATTAACAAGTGCCATTAAATTCTAATTTGCTTGGAAAAGTGGGTTAGAACTTGGTAGAAGTAAATATCAAAGACTCAAGGCTTTAAACCTTGTTTAATAAAATCGCTTAGGGATAAGTGGGTTTTATTTGACATATATTGATTGTTATTAATTGCAACTCTTTTACATTTGGAAAAATTATAAAGAGGAAATACTAGCCAACTATTGGGAAATATTGGGTAGTCACTTAGACATCATTTGCATATGAAAAAGGACCGACCATTAGAAATATATCATATTAACAGTGATAGCATTACATTTCATAAAAGGGGACACAACCTTGGTTTCTTTAATCCTATTAATTACGTTTTCAAAATTCCAATTAGTTAGTACTTCAAAACAAACTCAATCCATACTCTTGTCACTATTAATCCACACTCTTGTTACCATTAACTGGATAGACTGGCGACTTTAGTCGGGTAACACACTATTCTAGTAACCTTTTCACACCTATTCCCTGTGGAATTCGACCCCAACCTTGTTGGATTATTATATTTGACATCGACCGCCTAACACAAATTATAAAAGTGTAATTTGAGTGTACCATCAAGTCTCTCTAGCCCCCAATAAAAAGAGAATGCCTCTGAGAATTGGTAATTGTGAGGCAAGTAATGAAAAATATGGAGTGCTTAAGAAAAGGTGTAACCACTTACCCATATGGTATTTTACCATAATCCAAAAGACTTCATTATAACCCAAAAGAAGTCTTGCTTAATCTCAAGCTGAGTAAGCTTACATTAGTGGTGATTTACATGAGGGCAAGCATCTGGTACTTGAAGCCGTACTTGTGACATTCTCTTGTGAGAGAAGAATGAAACTTCCATGAGTCTTAAGGTTGGGTGCTAACTCTTGAAGTGATCTTTGAAAATGGAAGGTAGAGGAGGAAGAGTTTGGAGTCCACCATGACCTACATGATATTACAAGAGTCCTTGATGAGAAAACTCAATTCTTGAAGCTCAAATGTCACATTAGAACTATATGTGCATGATAGTTGACTTGTCACCTTGTTGAAAATTCATGAGTAGTGTTGGTAATTGTTGGTCCCAACTGAGTATGAAAGGCTCACCATTGAATCGTTGTAATGACCTTTCACTTCGAGAAGGTTGGAACTAATCTATTTGCTTGAGGACAATCAAAGACTTAAGTTTGGGGGAGTTGATAAGTGTGGATTTTGACCACTTATTAGTACCTTTTTATTTTTGTTTTAGTCCGCAAGTGTTGATTTATGTTCCCAAAACTAATCGAAATATGCAAATCGCGGGAATGTTGGAGATTTGGACTCCCATGAAGAAATTCGACTAAAAAGGAGTGTTCTGACTCACAAGGCAAGAAGGGGCGCAACAGACCAGAAGTATGGCCGAAGTAGTATTTCTACGGCTACATAAGCAAGTGCGGACCGCAAATTTCTCTCTGAGGCCACAGATTTAATGAAGAATCCTCGAGCAATTAAAGAAAAAGTGCAAACCGCACACAATTTGTGCGGTCGTAGAACATTGTTGACACCCAATTTTTCTCTATATATTTTCAATATGCAAAATATTTTTAAAATAGCATATATATACATATATAATTATGTCCAAGCATTTTATTATTTTTCCCATTATTTTTTAAAGTTTTTAAACTGATTTATTTCCCTTTTCATCAATAAAATCCCAATAATTATGTCCACAATTATTATTTTTGGTGATTCATTTATTGTATATTTATATTTATGCCGAAATATGGGTAATATAATTTTTTTTTTATTTTTATAATTTATTTAGTATTTTTAAAGCTAATTACACATAATTGCAATATTAGCCATTTCTAGGTTTAAATTTGTCTCATGTTTATAAAATGGGATCATATATTTTTCAATTATTAATTATATATTATAAATCATCTTAGTTCCTTCAATTTATTTTCATAAATTTATTTACTATTTTTTATAAATTAAAAGGAAAAAGTGGCTATTTAAATTTTAGCCCAAATTGGGTTTCAATTATAACCCAAATCAGGCCCTAATTTCTCCAGCCCAATTTCAATTTTAACCCGACCCCTAGCCCAATTAAACCAACCAAACCCGGATCCCTACCTACCCCATTCAATCCAGGTCGTTGATCATTTAGATCAACAGCCACCAGCTCACCTTCCATAATTAAACCCCAGATGACCCCTTACCCTAACTCCTTTCCCACCACTCGCCGACTCTGAATCCTTTCCCTCTCAATTGTCTCTGCAACCTCACATGAACCCTAGCCGTCTCCATCTAATTCCACCCTAATCCACCTCAATCCTTGCCTAATCCATGGCCTCTCATGGCCATTTGAGATGTGTATCGGCCTCCTATAGCTCCTGGGTGTTTGTTTCCACAGTTTTATGGACAAATCTCGAAGAGGTATGGTCCAGTCCTTGCTCGACTTCGATCTCTGGTCCTTTTCCGGCCATCCATGGCTGTTCAAGTTAGATCCTTGACTTTTCCAGCTAGATCGGTATTTTTAAAGCTTTTCTCACTTTCTCTGGGTTCTTTGAAACCCTAGCTCTAAGAGCTGTTTGATTTTTATTTTAGACCTGTACTAGACTTGCTCATGACTCGTGAGACCCTAGGAATCTAGTGCCCTGATACCATGTTGTCACGACCCAAAATTCACTAAGGGTCGTGGTAGCGCCGGACACCCTTGTCAGGCAAGCCAACCAAGAATGCATAATTAAACTCCAGTTTTAGTATTTGCGGAAAACCTTTTTCTTATACGATGAATATTAAACAATAAAAAAATTTCATAAATGAACATAAAGTCTATAGAAGACTTAATACTGAATAATCCAAAAAACAATCCTCCCAGAACCTGGTGTCACAAGTGCATGAGCATCCACATATAAGGAAATAAAATACAACATCCGTCTGAAATACAGTGGACAAAAAATGAATACAATATACTGAAGGGGATTATACAAGCTGCGGGTTGCCTTGAATAATGCAACTCACCTAGTCCCAGAATCATCCGTGCTGCTACGCCCAGTAGGCCACTCGGGTTACATGCACCTGTGCAACCAAAAATGCACAAAAGTGTAGTATGAGTACGTAAACAACGTGTACTCAATGAGTATCCTGCCTAATCTCGAAGAAGTAGAGAGGAGATGGTCAACTTCGACACTTACTAGGGGTCAATTGACAATATACTAACCATGTGAGGAAATCATGGACTTATATGGTAGTTCTAATTCACGAGGCTGGAAAACAGGTAAACACCTTCAACAAATAATCAAGGATTTTCAAGGTTTACTCTTTATTATCTTATCAATTCATATCAAGCCACAAAGGGCAATTTCATATTTAAAATTCTCAAGCGAGAATCACACAAAGGCGACGACCCGATCCAACAGAAATATAAACTGTGCGCTGCCGAGGGTCGAACGACACGAACCATAGATGCATCTATTTAATCTTTCGAGGAGTTCGGCCCATTCCATAAATAAACACATACCCTGCTCGTGAATCATGCATGCGACGTAGGTACACATAGGGATACATGCTCAATCAGTCAATTAAGAACTTATCGGGGAATATTTATCCAATTAAAACCAATTCTCATTTAACAAATTTTAAGAAATAAAGTTTAATCCCTCTAGAAATTCACTTACTAATTCAATGTGATTTAAGCAATTCAAGCTATCAATGGGTTCATAAATAATCCAAGTATAACATGCTTTTGGGTCCTAACTACCCGGATAATAGCATAATAGTAGTTCCGCATGGACTCTCGTCACTTCGTGCATACGTATCCCCCGCAAATAGGACCACATAAGCAATTATTTCACCTATGGGGACAATTCTCTCTTACAAGGTTAGAAAGGAGACTCACCTCGCTCCGAAGATCCATAACCGACATTTCACGCCCTTTCGAAGACTCTAATTGATGCACCACACTCCAAAACTAGCCAACGGTTACACAAATATATTAATATGCTCAAATATTCATTACAATCTAATTTATAGCAATTCCAAACTCCGATCGAAAAGTTGACTAAAACGCCCTTGGGCCCACGTGCCCGGAATCCAAAAATTTTTGAAGGTAAAGATTACCCGTGACCTTAGGAACTCAAATATATAATTTTCACTAAATTCCATACTCAATATCATGGTCAAATTCCAAGAAATGTAAATTTCTAGGTTTTCCACCAAAACCTCAATTTTTCCATAATTTCCTTGCCTAACTCCACGTATAAACTTTGTGTTTAACTCAAAGCTAGCATAAATTACTTACCTCATCATGAGTGACGAAAATGGAACCTCAAAGTTGCTCCCCATCGGCTCCAATGGAAGAAAATGGGGTTGAAATGAACCCAACCCCGAATTTTAAAAGACCTCACTGCCTCAGCTATTTCCGCACCTGCAAACCCTTGACCGCTTTTGCAGTTCCGCAGGTGCGGTTAAAATGTTCCGCACCTGCGAACCCTTGACCGCTTCTGTAGTTCCGCAGGTGCGGTTAAAATGTCGCATATGTGGTCCTCCCTAGGCCTCCTCTTTTTGCTTCTGCGACACACCCTTCCGCAGATGCGGTCCCGCTTCTGCGGAACATTGACCGCATCTGCGGTCCTCTCCAACTGCTCCTCTTCCGCTTCTACGACCCCTCTACCGCAGGTACGATCCCGCATCTGCGGAAATAAGACCGCATCTGCGGTCCCTTCTCTTCTAGACAAAAGCCGCTTCTGCGGTTGAAGTTCCGCATCTGTGGCCCCGCATCTGCTGTCCAAAAACCGCATCTGTGGTTTTGACAGCAACCAGCAAACCTCAGCCTTCCAAAATCCCATTTTCGATCCGTTAACCACCCTGAATCCACCCGAGGCCCCCGGGACCCAAACCAATCACACCAACCAGTCCCAAAACACATTACGGGCTTGCTCGAGGCCTTAAATCACATCAAACAACGCTAAAACCACGAATCAACCTCCAATCCAAGCTTTATGAACTTTAGAATTTCAAACTTCTACTTTCAATGTTTAAACCCATCAAATCACGTCCGATTGACCTCAAATTTTGCGGATAAGTCATATTCGATATCACGGACCTACTCCAACTTCTAGAACTGGATTTTGACCCCGATATCAAAAAGTCCACCCCGGTCAAACTTCTAAAAAACCTTCAAATTTCTATCTTTAGTCAAATGGCTCCAAAATGACCTACGGGCCTCCGAATTCACTTCCGATCGCGCCCCCAACTCCAGAATCACCATACGGAGTTATTCACAGTCTCAAGATCCCAAACGTACATCGATAACACTAAAATTCACTTCAAGCCAAACTTATGAATTTTCTTCTAAAATGCTAACTTCCGCAATAGGCGCCAAAACGCTCCCAGGTTATCCGACACCCGAACCGGGCATACGCCTAAGTCCGAAATCATCATACGAACCTGCTGGAACATTTAGATCCTGATTCCGAGGTCGTTTACTCAAAATTCTAATCCTAGTTCATTCTTTCAACTTTAATCTTCCGAAATGAGAATTCTCTTTCTGAATCGATTCTGAACTTCCCGGAACTTAATTCTGACCACGTGTACAAGTTATAATACCTGAAATGAAGTTGTTCATGGCCTCCGACTGCTGAACGGAGCGCTAGGACTCAAAATGACCAGTCAGGTCGTTACATTTACTCCCACTTAAACATAACGCGTCCTCGAACGTGCTGATAACTACATCAGGGTGGTATGAAATCGTTGTTTAACTTCACATGCACCTTTCCATGCTACCACAGTTCAGTTGAGCACATTAGCTCAATCCATTCTGAAGTTATTCTCTATTATTCAAGCTGATACGCCTTAAGGCCTATTTCCAACATCCGAAATTTCATGTCCGACCTATTCCCACCATAAGGCCACCATATTAATCACCACATGTTGTTCTCAAACATAGATGCATAACTTTGCTGAATTTATTCTTAGCATCACTTTACTCACCGGACCATAATAACCTTTTTCTGATCAACTTATTATAAATCCTACCAATCTGATGCTCCAATTACACCCCATGAGATACATAGGTCTTACTCCAAGCTATAAAATACCGCCACGATGGAAGGGAAGTGCAGAAATTTATAATCAACTGCCGAGTCAACAAATCATTAGGTTTATACTCCTGACAAAAGCCTTCACCTCATTCTGAACCCAATAATGGTCTCGTCTCCATAACATACCTCATTCAGCTGGATTGCATAGAATCCTAGATCAAGGGGTCTCGTCCCATCTTATACAAATGCTCAGGCAACAAGCCACCCCAGACATTATCAAAAGTCCCATACGATGCTACAATGTGCGAACAGGCTACCATATCGAACGCGATATAAAGGAAAGCAAACTTCGAGAAGGAAATTCAACTACACCGCTCGCGGATCATACATGCGACGTGGGCGCACAACTAATATAAACTTCCTTCAGAAAATAGGAAACAAACACACAATAAACATATATGGGGAACTGTACTGAACATCACGCGGTTGCGACGCGCAACCCGATCCAAACAACATAACCATGGCGGCGTGCCACCCAATCCAAATAACATACCCATGGTGGCGTGCCAACCGATCCATATGTAGAACTCACATAAGGAGATATACATCAAGCTAAATTGATCATTACAACAAGATATCAAATTTGGTCACAAGCACGCTAAGTGCATAATATCATCCCCGAGGGGACATATAGCGTCGTAAGCTACAAAACTCAAGCACAACTGAGGTGCGATATACAATCTGAATCTCAAGAGCCATTTTGCTCATAATACGTCATTTTCACGCGGATCCTCAACACATAAACAATTTCTCAAGACGTCTCACAACTCACACGGTGCAACGTATCACTACATGAAATATCTGACAACGAAATAACACCCTGACTACTCCATAAGGAGCGCATTTGTAATGACCCGAACGGTCGTCTTGAGCAATTTCACTTCGCTCGGTTATTTAAGGACATGAGTAGCTCTGTATGATGTGTTATGACTTATGTGAATCGTCGGTTTTTGTATTTCAGATTATCCGAAAATTGATTTGGGAGAATGGTCTCAGCTAGAAGCTCTAAATTTGAAAGGTTTGACAAGTTTATTATTTTTTTGTAAACGAATAAGGATATGGATTGTTATGATTCGATTAGTTTCGTTGGGTGATTTTAGATTTAGGAGTGTATCCAGAATGTAATTTGGAGGTCCGTGGTAGAATTAGGTTTGAATTGGCGAAAATTGTAAATTGGGCTTTATTATGTGTATATATATAAGGTGCTATATTATATAAATAGATAGTGGGCCTACTTTACAAATTTAATAATAAAAATAGGATATGAATAAGATAGTGGGCTCAAAACCCACATCTGATGCAAACACGTTTTAGGACTTAGAAATTTAAATAGGGAAAATATCGATTCCTTGTTTCATTAGGAGATACCATACTATAGGGAAGAACAAAGAGGGCATTGTGACGGCGGAAATAATTAGTGGGAATTGACTAACCTTTGGAAAGATTCTTAGCAGAATTTTTGTGGAAGGAAAAGGCTATAAAATCTGGTACTTTATCAATTTTTGTACAATGGTATGCATGAAATTGAATTTTTTTTTTGTTTTTTGTTGGCAGAGAATAGTTATTATATGTACCCTTATAATAATATTTCAATGATTTGGAACTAATTCCTAACCCTTCCTTTCAAAGTCTTCACTAAGACGTAGGACATATACTTTCCTTGGTTTTTGGCACAAATTAACTAGTAATAGCATCATGAATAATGCAATAACAACCCAGTATAATCTCACTTAGTAGGTTCTGAGGAGGGTAGTGTGTACGCTGATCTTACTTTAACCCTAGGGTAGAGAGGCTGTTTTCAAATAAACCCCTGGTATCCTTCCCTCTAAGAACTTCCCACCTTGCTCTTGGGGAGACTCGAACTCACAACCTCTTGGTTGGAAGTGGGGGTTGCTTACCATCAGAGAAACCCCTCTTGTCAGTAATATGGATAATGCAAATAGAAATAATGGGGTTGAAATCTCTGCCATGGAAAAGAATTTTGGTGATACAATTTCACCTGCTTTGATTTCTACAATTTTTGAATTTAGGAAACATAATACTTATGCTAATGATTTACGTAATTATTGTAGTAATGATAATGGCATTAAAGTGAAATAATTATATAGTATAAGTCATGGCTTAGTTCATATAAAGCTTCTGTTTCGGTACTTTCGGAAGTACTACTGCTGACCATGTTCGTGTACAAATTATGTATTAATTGGATTGGAGATTGGCTTTTATTTTCACTTGTCCTGAGATTATGAAAATTATCTACCTAGACTAATTAGGACGTGTTATTCAATATTTTGGATAGATTTGGAGCTTTTGGAGACCGAGTCGAGGGACGAGGGCATCCAGGAGTAGGAGTTTACGCTGTTAAGGTAAGTAACAGTTTTAACTCTGGCTTTGAGGGTATAAACTCAAAGAAATTGATATCATGTGATTGTTTGGAGGTGATACCCATGCTAGGTGACGGGCATGTGGGTGTATACCTCGAGGGATTGAGACTTGGTCCATCCCGTGAGGCTGCGAGGCCTAATAGCTATTATCTGTGATTATGTGTCTACTTATTGTTGAACTTATTTGCCTTCATGTTAGAGATCATGCTTAGGCTTTATTCATGCTCACATTATTTGTACTCAGTCATAGAAATTATTGTACATGTTTACTTCAGTCTCTATTATTTGCTAATATGTTGTGATACTTGATGTGGGATGTGTCCCATTATTTGTTGATGATGGTGAGACTAGTGAGGTACATGATTGAGTGAGGCCGAGGGCCTGGTTGTGAGGATATTGATACCATAGAGCGTGAGTTGTCTGCGTAGCACGTGATTTGACCGTGCGGATCCAAGTATTTATACCATAGCACGTGAGTTGTCCGCGTAGCACGTGAGTTGACCGTGCGGATCCAGGTATTTATACCATAGCGCGTGAGTTGTACGCATAGCACGTGAATTGACCGTGCGGATCCAGGTATTGATATGATGGCCTGGTTGTGAGGATATTAATACCATAGTGCGTGAGTTGTCCACGTATCACGTGAGTTGACCGTGCGGGTCCAGGTATTGATACCATAGCGTGTGAGTTATCCGTGTAGCACGTGAGTTGACTGTGCGGATCCAGGTATTGATATGATGGCACGTGAGTTGTCCGTTCTTAGAGCTTGGGCTTTGGGAGCCCCTCCGGAGTCTGTACACACCCCCAGTGAGCGTAGAGTGTTGAGTGTATTGAGTGTTGAGTGTTGAGTGATGGAGTGACATTGTTGTGAGGTTGCATTTACTTTTGCTGTTGCTGTATTTTTTCTGTTAAATTTCTTTGTGGAATTTAGTAAGTTATGGAATTTACCTGTTTATTCCTGTTATTTTTAAAATTATAAAAAAATAAATAATTGGACTGTTTTGCTCAGCTCGTCACTACTACTCAGTTTCTTAGTTATTTCTATTACTACTGAGGTGATTGTACTCATACTATACCCTGCACTTTATGTCCAGATCTAGGTGAGTTATAGTGCGGCGATCATTGAGTTTAGGCCGACTTTAATTGGAGACTGCAAGGTAGTTGCCAGCGTCAGCATGACCTTGTTACTCCTTTTGTCATTTCTTCTTTTTGACTGTTAGACAATTTATATATCTTAGTTCATAGTTTTAGACGCTCATGACTTAGTGACACCCTGATGTTTGGGGCTAGCTTCCGTATTTTTATATTAATTATATTTAGAGTTGATTTAGTTTATGAGAAATTTAAATGTTGGTAATATTTTATTAAATTCTTATAATCGGTTTAATAATAATATTTTGGGAATAGGCTTGCCTTGTAACACGATAGGCACCATCACGACCAAGGTTAGATTTTGGGTCGTGACAACATTACTGAAATGAACACAACTGGCCTGACATAGAGCCCATATTCACATTTAAATCCATCCACCGACCTCAAGTCGATCCTGATCATATCAAACTAAGCTAATAACCTTTCAAAGGTCCATACTAATTTCCCTCTTCTCATAACACAAAAGAACAACCGTCATAACTGGAGTACTCATCCACAGTCCACAGTCCACAACTCAGTAACTGAGTGCCCTCCAGGCATATATTCTCAATTTATCGATATTATCACAAATCTTCATACTTGGTTTGAAATCTTTAATCAATCAAGTGACTACGTGCCACATTTATAAAATCTTCCTGTGTGACACACTCCCACCACCTACCATAACAATGACTGGGCCCTAACTCCAAACCACCAGCTGCACTAACGCTGAAATGTGATCAAGAGTCATTAACCAGGATGCAATGCCTTTTCACAAGACACCGATCTCAGGTGACGCTGATGGCAATACCGACTTCCTTTAAACATCAAAACTCCTTTCCTGCTCATCCGAGCTTGTGACATACTTGTCCACAACGAACTACCACCTTAATTCTCACTTCAAATTCCATACTACTCACTACACCCGACATGCCAATGTACGATAGGACATGATTCTTATCATAACTCCGGAACCACTAATATGTCAACACTTCATCATATAAAAGCTTTTGCTGAACTCACTTCAGGAGATCCATAGTATCACATAGGTGAATTCTCAAAACTGTAGAATATGCAAATCTCTAAGTAGTGGTCTAAGCCACCATAGCCCCTCCGGAATCTGCTTCCACATAACAAGCCATAACAGTAGAATGCTTCTGAATAACATCAATTACGGTGGCTGACAAGCCTGATACGTACCGTCACAATTACTTGCATGACTTGATCACGCTGAAGGAAACTGATCACTAACACCAATATACCAATTTCAACTATGTCCAATCAATCTACCCTTTTCCAATTTATCCTGGATTGTCTTAGAGATAATACTAACTCCATCCAACACATAACATACTCCATTTGCACTCATCTCGAGTGGCCTTTAATCACGAGACCATGCTGTCTCAAATCCCATAAACCATTTCGTACCTCCCAATCGCCATATCGCAAGTCAAAACATCATAGAACATGTTGTGCCTCTTCTCATAGACTGCCACCAAGCTTGGTTCTTAACCGTACTTATAGGCTCAAAACCATTAGGCACCACACTTGACCTCTTTGAATCCACTAGGGCCGTTGCTGAGAGCCACCCGGTCTGACTTGGCCCCGAATATAATTAACTCCATGAGTCTTCCATCACATGAATACCCCCTTGGCGAAGAACCCGCCGAATCACTTCCCTTGGAACCCTCATCTATACAACGCAAAATCCTTAATATTTCCCCATGTCTGAACATGGGCGAATAAGGCCAACGATAACCCACCTTTAATAATTCATTTGCTTAGAATACCACGTATGGTCTTTCCCCGCAGCTGAAATAGCCCATCAATATGCTAATAACCAGAAACCTCGCGAGTAGTTAACCATGCAACCCAATCATAAGCGGTGGGACTCTCCCACTTAGCTTGAAGACATTATTTCACAACTCTGGAATTCACCCGTCCTCTTTATCTCTTATTGACATAACCTCGCGCAATCAACCGCCAAGGTTCTCGAAATCTTTCCGCAAAGCCCCATTCTTTTATACTCTGATTCACCCACTGCATTCGCATGACCGAACTCTTTTATACATAACCGATAAAACTCATTGCAGAAGCCTCGCCAACCATGCGACTGCTAACCTGCTCACTCGGGTAATCCACCTATAGAAGGCTCTCCCCAGCATCTTCCAACGCCGCTGCACGGTGTATAATCACTACGACATCAATAACCCATCCTGAGTCTGAGCTCACTCTCCAACTGCACAGGTCCATTTACCCCTCGTGGACATCATTTAAATGTGCGGCAACATCCCTCCAATTCAAAGTTATGCTACATCCTTCTTCATTTAAGCGGCTCCTCCCCGTTATATTAAATCTCCTGCCGCACAAGGATCCCTACTTCAAATTAGATCCGTAAGCTTCAATCGCCAGCCACTAAAATCCCAAATCATTCCAAGCTCTCCTTAAGGTAGGTGGTCATCCCACTACAAAGCACATATGCGACTCCACCGCTCTCCCACTTTGGCGAAACTCATCCCCTTAATCGATTACCTGGCCTTTGGTCTCTTATACTCAGCCTTCCATAAACTTTAGCCACGACCTGACACTTCCCACATGTTCTTCCTCATACTTTGCTGCTCACTTGCTGTCTTAAACAAAATCCATCTTCATGGCACTTGAACCCACAATTGCTGCTAATTTAAACCTTTCCGAAGGTCATCTTTATCGAACCGTCAACATTAGAAATACTGACTCAATCCTGAACTACCGCATCCTGCGATATTTGATAGTTGTATCTCCGATATTTTACAATATCTTACCCCAAAGGCGAATTGTAGCAGATCATAACACCGACAAACTTAGTATATTCAATTAGGACAACGATACCCCATCGTAGAAGAAAGCTCCACCGCGCTTGCAAATACCAAATCTCATTACTTCCCCCAGCCCACATCTAACCATCCTTAGTCTGATTGCCTTTCCCCTACCGGGATAAAACGCTGAATCTCTTGATTATACCCTGAGTAAACCTCCCTTGAAGTCATTCACTGCCCCGACATGTGGGCAAAACATCCAACCATTATAATAATACCGTGGAACAATTGTTCACAAGCATCATGGCAACTTGTGCCTAGCCCCAGAGCCCTCAGAAGTACTGCTACTAGGCTGAAACCATCAAAGGTCCTTTTACAACGCGACGATAATAATCTGATCAGCTATACCAGGAGAAACATACTCTATCACATCTGTAGTACCATTACGGTTCTTCAATTCTCGATTTATAACAAGTACTTCGCGTCGCATAAGATTGAGTAGGAAGGAGACAAAGGCGTAAGCCTCATATGAATCAAATCACATGATAAGGAATCAAGAAGGGAAGTACTCCTAACAGTCCTGCAGCCTCCCGAGGATAAGTACAAACGTCTCCGTACCGATCCGCGAGACTCTACTAGACTTGCTCATGATTCATGAGACCCTAGGAACCTAGTACTCTGATACTATGTTGTCACGACCCAAAATCCATTAAGGGTCGTGATGGCGCCAGACACCCCTGTCATGCAAGCCAACATAGAATGCATAATTAAATTCCAGTTTTAGTATTTGCGGAAAACGTTTTTCTTATACGATGATTATTAAACAATAAAAAAATTTCATAAATGAACATAAAGTCGATAGAAGACTTAATACTGAATAATCAAAAAGAATCCTCCCAGATTTCGGTGCCACAAGTGCATAAGCATCTATAGATAAGGAAATACAATACAACATCCGTGTGAAATACAGTCGACAAGAAATGAATACAATATACTGAAGGGGACTATACTAGCTGCGGGTCGCCTCGAATAATGCAACTCACTTAGTCCCAGAATCATCCGCGCTGCTACGCCCAGTAGGCCACTCGGGTTACATGTACCTGTGCAACCAAAAATGCACAGAAGTGTAGTATGAGTACGTAAACAACGTGTACTCAATGATTATCCCGCCTAATCTCGAAGAAGTGGAGAGGAGATGGTCAACTTCGACACTTACTAGGGGTCAATTGACAATATACTAACCCTGTGAGGAAATCATGGATTTATATTGCAGTTCTAATTCACGAGGCCGGAAAACAGGTAAACACCTTTAACAAATAATCAAGGATTTTCAAGGTTTACTCTTTATTATCTTATCAATTTATATCAAGCCACGAAGGGCAATTTCACGTTTAAAATTCTCAAGCGAGAATCACACTGAGGTGACGACCCGATCCAACAGAAATGTAAACTGTGCACTGCCGAGGGTCGAACGGCACGAACCATAGATGCATCTATTTAATCTGCCAAGGCGTTCGGCCCGTTCCATAAATAAACACGTACCCTACTCGCGAATCATGCATGCGACGCAGGTACACAGAGGGATACATGCTCAATCAGTCAATTAAGAACTTATCGGGGAATATTTATCCAATTAAAACCAATTCTCCTTTAACAAATTTTAAGAAATGAAGTTTAATCCTTTTAGAAATTCACTTGCTAATTCAATGTGATTTAAGCAATTCAAGCTATCAATGGGTTCATAAATAATCCAAGTATAGCATGCTTTTAGGTCCTAACTACCCGGATAATAGCATAATAGTAGCTACGCATGGACTCTCGTCACCTCGTGCGTACGTATCCCCTGCAAATAGGAGCACATAAGCAATTATTTCACCTATGGGGACAATTCCCTCTTACAAGATTAGAAAGGAGAATCACCTTGCTCCGAAGATCCATAACCGGCATTCCACGCCCTTCCGAAGACTCTAATTGATGCACCACGCTCCAAAACTAGCCAACGGTTACGCAAATCTATTAATATATGCTCAAATATTCATTACAGTCTAATTTATAGCAATTCCTAACCCCGATCAAAAAGTTGACTAAAACACCCTCAGGCGCACGTGCCCGGAATCCGAAATTTTTTAAGGTAAAGATTACCCATGACCTTAGGAACTCAAATATATAATTTTCACTAAATTCCATATTCAATATCGTGGTCAAATTCCAAGAAATATAAATTTCTAGGTTTTCCACCAAAACCTCTATTTTTCCATAATTTCCTTGCCTAAATCCATGTATAAACTTTGTATTTAACTCAAAGCTAGCATAAATTACTTACCACATGATGAGTGACGAAAATGGCACCTCAAGTTGCTCCCCATCGGCTCCAATGGAAGAAAATGGGGTTGAAATGAACCCAACCCCGAATTTTAAAAGACCTCACTGCCTCAGCTATTTCCGCACCTACGGTCCCTTGACCGCTTCTGCGGTTCCGCAGGTGCGGTTAAAATGTCTCATATGCGGTCCTCCCTAGGCCGTCTCTTTTTGCTTTTGCGACACACCCTTCCGCAGATGCGGTCCCGCTTCTGCGGAACATTGATCGCATCTGTGATCCTCTCCAGCTGCCCCTCTTCCGCTTCTGCGACCCCTCTACCGCAGGTGCGGTCCCGCATCTGCGAAAATATGACCGCATCTGCGGTCCCTTCTCTTCTACCCCAAAACCGCTTCTGCGGTTGAAGTGCTGCATCTGCGGTTATGACAGCAACCAGCAAACCTCAGCCTTCCAAAATCCCATTTTCGATCCGTTAACCTCACGGAATTCACCCGAGGCCCATGGGACCCCAACCAATCACACCAACCAGTCCCAAAACACATTATGGACTTGTTAGAGGCCTTAAATCACATCAAACAACTCTAAAACCATGAATCGACCTCCAATCCAAGCTTTATGAACTTTAGAATTTCTAACTTCTACCTTCAATGTTTAAACCCATCAAATCACGTCCAATTGACCTCAAATTTTGCGCACAAGTCATATTTGATATTACGGACCTACTCCAACTTCCGGAACTGGATTTTGACCCCGATATCAAAAAGTCCACCCCCAATCAAACTTCTCAAAAACCTTCAAATTTCTATCTTTAGCCAAATGGCTCCAAAATTACCTACGCACCTCCGAATTCACTTCCGATCGCGCTCCCAACTCCAGAATCACCATACAGAGCTATTCACAGTCTTGGGATCCCAAACAAACATCGATAACACTAAAATAAACTTCAAGCCAAACTTATAAATTTTCTTCTAAAATGCGAACTTCCTCAATAGGCGCCAAAATGCTCCCGGGTTATCCGACACCCGAACTGAGCACCCAAGTCTGAAATCATCATACGAACCTGCTGGAACTTTCATATCCTGATTCCGAGTTAATTTACTCAAAATTCCAATCCTAGTTCATTCTTTCAACTTTAATCTTCCGAAATGAGAATTGTCTTTCCGAATCGACTCTGAACTTCCCGGAACTTAATTCCAACCATGCGTACAAGTCATAATACCTGAAATGAAGTTGTTCATGGCCTTCGACTGCTGAATGGAGCGCTAGGACTCAAAACGACCTATCGGGTCGTTACACTTCTCATATACATATTATTTTACCCCTATGATTGTGGAAACGTGAAGATTTTCAATCTTCCAATCATTTGTAGTCTCAATATGATAGCCAGTTGTACTAGTAAACTTCGGGTTTACTGCAACATATGTTTTGACCACAATCATATAATATGAATGACAACTTTGCATATAAGCTCTCCGGGAGCCTTCAATTTATTTTCCACAACCAAATATTATTCAGACACTACTTGTATCATCTGTCTTCTACACAAACATTTAGCTCTTCAGGAGCTTTTGATAAATTTTGTACTACCAATAGTGCTCAGACACTCCTTGTGTCATAAGAGAAAATCATAATCAAATTAATAATATAAAAACAATTCTAAATTTATAAATGTAAGAAATTAAGAATTTCAGTATTTTTACCACCAACTTTGTGACAAATATCTCCTTCAGGGAGAATCGCCATTAACATCTGAATATTTTATATCAAAGCGGTAACCACATAGTCATTACATCCTTCAGGGAAAGATACAGGAGTTGTTATTTTCTTTGGGGAACTCGATAACTAACCATAACATATTAATATGGTTGTAATAGAAATCATTCTACAAGAATACTTTTGCCTTGGAATGATATTTAATAAAATCATCCAAAATATTTTACGTGCGACAATGATCTTTATGCCATAAAAACAAGATTTATATCATTTGTTATTCTACCTCTTTAGGAGGTGAGTTGTGGTATCTCTTCATTCACTCCAGGGAATGAAAATGTGCTTCAAAATAACTTTGAATAACTTATTATTTTGTTTAAGCACAGAAAGACACAGTTTCATAAACTTTCCTACTTCAAGAGAAAATTTCTATTGTGTTACTTCTTCAGGAGCAAATTTGAAATACGAAATATTGAGTATATATTCCCTCAATCCTATTACCTCTTCTGGTGGTGAATTGTAACATATTCACATCAAAAGTGCATTCATATTTACGAGCTCTATTAATATTATCACATTCACTTCGGGAATGGATTAATATTTATCAAAAGTTTTCATCCTTCAGGGAACGGAACATAATTATTTGAACGTGCATTAATCACACCAAATTGTGTGACAGGTTAGAACCTCTTTTAAGATATTGCTACTTCAGGAGCAAATCGAGGCATGCAAGTAATATAGAGAAATTTTCTCTAACTTATCTTCAATTGTAACCATAAAAAGCCTAAATTATCACTTCTGGTGGTTACCATAATTTAGTTACAATGAGATATATGAAACATAGCCACTTCTGGTGGTTATATATTTCTTGTAAACTCTGCTGGAGTTTAAGTGGATCTAACAATATTATCCACTTTTTAATCCTTTATTAAGACAATAAGGATGAAAACAAATACCAAAATAGGTATTGTATATGTAGCATATAACCAAGCAAGCGATGATAAAGATATTAAACCAAATATAAACAAAAAGCTCAAATTACTTTAAACAAATTTGGCAACTCCAAACGTAAGTGATATCCACATCACTATTGCCACAGAGAAAATCTCATCACCTCAAGGATATAACCTGCCTTATGATGCTCGAAGTGAACAAGATCTAACCACAGATGTAAGAGCGTCACCTTACATTGGAAATGAACACTGCAATAGAAATTAAATGTGAAGTAAGTGCTCAAAATGACAGAGTCTCATGCTGATAACGTATTATAAAATAGAACTTTAAAGTAAAGAAACTAAAGACAATTAGAGAGGGAGATATATATATTATTCAACTTCAAATTCATGTATATAATGAACTGAAATCTCCTCTATTTATAGAAGAAAGGAAGTTGTTGTGTAAGCTGCTACTGCAAGCTGTTGTGTAAGCTGCTACAGGAAGCTGCTGTGTAAGCTACTTGTAAGTTGCTTGTAAGCTGCTACTGCAAGCTGCTGTGTAAGCTTCTTGTAAGTTGCTTGTAAGCTGCTATTGTACCAGATATAGATAATTTTTTGTCGGGGGTAATATTTATCCATAACGGAGTACCGAAATGATTGAAGAAGCTTATTTACGACGGAGTACTAAATGAACATCCATAATATAACATATATTTATAACAAAAGGCTAATTATTAGTGCACCAACGACATAATTTTTACTCATTCCTAATTGCCAGTTTAGTATTAAGTATTATTAATTATTAATTAAATATTACTAATTACTAAACGTACATCTAAACCACACCTTATGTATTCGGTTTTATTGAACTCTTATTCTTAAGAATGTTCTGTCTGTTATATTGGACCACAAGACACACTTACTGCTACCGAAGCCCATTACCGATATCGACGTTCCAACTTGTTTATTATAAAAGGGATTTTTACATTCTTATATCATATAATAAATTATATTATCCTAAATATTTATATTTAGTAAATTATCCTACCTACACAAGTTTTATTTACAAAATATATACATTGCACCTTAAAAGGCTCTGAATCCATTATTAATGTCTTCAATTAAAGAATTTAGTTACACCCTTTTTCCTTTTTTTTTCTCCTCTTCTCTTTCCTTATGTTTCCACTCATATGTCACGTGGATCTTTCCTTCTATAATATTCAAAGAGGTAGACACATCAGAATTATGGTCGTTTGGGCGTGTTTATTAATTCAAGATATAATTTGATTTTCTTATAAGAATTTACTTTTGTAAACTTTTGCCAATATTTTTCCAATTGAAGGTTTTGTCAGAAATCCAGTTGTTGCTTATTTCAGTTTATTTTCAACTTTAAAATTTCTGCTTCCAGCATCTTCATATTGTCAAGCTGTTTGGAATTGCTTATGTTCTCCACAACTCTACTTGATGGAGCTGATTAAAACTAAAAGAAAAAGAGTCACTTGACGGAAATTTGGTTTGGCCTTTGTTAAACCAATTAAATGTTCCCAAAATAGCTAGTTTTACATGCTTTCTTGGACATCGTCCTCGGTCTGTCATGTTACAACTTGTCCCTTAAATACGAATTATACAAACGACCAGAATTTTGTATTTCTATCCAATGAAATATAACTATAATAACATACAACTTAAATACAAGTTATATACAAAATTTATACAATATATCTTTTGTATATTTTGTATTTGATTTATATATAGTAAAAATAAATTTCATACAACTAATTATATATTATACCACTTATCTACAATTTATCTATAATTTTCATGCATTATTTCTACTCAGTCATATACAACAACAATATAATACCACTTAAATATAATTTCTATACAAATGTTATATAATGTCTTTTGTATATATTGTATCTAATTTATACATAGTAAAAATAAATATCGTACAACTAATTATATATTATTTAATTTATCTACAACTTTCACACATTATTTCTACCCTATTAAATACAACTAAAATAACATACAACTTAAATATAAACTTTATACAATACGTCTTTTCTATATTTTATATCTGATTTATATATAGTAAAATAAATTTCATACAACTAATTATATATTATACAACTTATCTACAATTTTCGTGCATTATATATTATATAACTTATCCCAGTTATATACAACTACAATATCATACAACCTAAATATAATTTTTATACAATGTTGTTCAACTTTCATACAATAGTTAAGTGAATAAAAGAAAAATAAATAAATAATAGAATACAATTTTTCTACAATTTCTGCAATATAATGTATGTCATGTCTTGAGATATAAACTCTAAATTATATTCCCAATTATTCGCAACAACACCCAATCCAAACAAATAATAATTTTTGAAAATCCAAATTCGCATTCAAAGCTTCAAAGGTTTTAATGACTATCAATGGTGGAATTGCTGCTCTTTTTAAGTTTTTTAGGGCTTTTTTGGAAGCTTTATTTTTCTTCATTGAAAATATTTGAAGCCGGTCGTTAATGGGTGAATAAACTTTGGAGAATAGTTGAAATTTTGATTGATTTTAGAAGAAAGAGCTTGAGAAAGGCGTTAATGGAGGTCTTCCAGATTTTTGCTGGTTTTAGAAGAGGAAATCGTGGGTGATTGAAGAGGAAATCGCGGGGTGTGGTTTGATACGTAAGTGATGTGGTGGGATTTGGAGAGAGAAACTTGGGGGTGGGAATATACGGTTGAGTAAAATTAGGAGACCAATTAATACCATTAAAATTCTAAAATGGCATAAATGGTAATTAGGTATATAAAAAATAATTATTTTAAAAGTTAAGCATGAAGGGTAATATAGTTTACTATATGGCATATGAATATAAAAATATACAAAAGCTTACAACTCTTGGCTGGTTTGGGACAAGAATGTCCCCACTTTCACTTCCTAAATGTAGTGTTGTTTACTTACTAATGCTTACCTCTTATTTTTTGTTTTATCTTTTATTTAGTAAAAGAATGCATTGTTTAAGGATTCCATATCAAATGGAATACTCTTTTGCAATTAATAACAAATTACTGTTATAAAATAAAGATTGTATAGTAAAGACAAGTATAAAGAGATACTGATATATTATTCGAATTCAAACTAATGTACATAATGAACTGAAATGTGACGACCTGACCCATCTTCGCATGTGTTTCAGTTCCGTTTTCCCCATTTATTGCTTCTTCATGATTAATTATATGTGCTTGGTGAATTTGAAGTGATTCGGATAGAGTTTGATAAGGAATGAGATAATTAGTCTCTTTAAGGAGTGTTTGGTTTGGAATAGTCAACGGGAAATGGACTTGTGAGTTAGAGGGATCGGAAGGATTTCCGATAATTCGGTTAGTTTCGGGGGATGATTTAAGGCTTAGGAGAGCAATCAGAAGTAATTTTGGAAGCTCGGTGTAGAATTAGGCTTGAATTGGCTAAGTTAGCATTTTGACGATATCCGGTTGATAGGTGAGATTTTGATCCGAGGGTCGGAATGGAATTCCGAGAGTTGCAGTAGCTTCGTTAGGTGATTTGTGATATGTGTGCAAAATTTTAGTTGAATCAGAGGTGGTTAGGTCGGATTTTTGATCGAATGTGAGTTTCGGAAGAATTTGATAAACTTAGGCTTTGATTTGGTGAAATTTGATGAATTTGGTGTTAATGGTAGTGTTTTGATGGTTTGAGAAAGTTTGAATAAGGTAATAGATCATGTCTGTGCTTTTGGTTGAGGTCCCGAGGGCCTCGGGGTGAATTCGGGTGGTTAAACGGAGAGTTTGGAGTTTATTGCAGGGTTGAAGTTTGCTGGTTCTGTCATTTCCACATCTGCGGAAAAGGGACCGCATAGGCGGTTCCGTAGATGAGGCTAGGTAGTCGCAAAAGCGGTCCTTGAAGGACCTGGGTGTTCCGCAGAAGCGGACGTGGGACCGCATAAGCGGCAACCGCAGAAGCGGTCCCTGATGAGTTAAGTTAGACCGCAGAAACGGTCAAGTGGGCGCACATGCGGTGACCGCAGGTGCGGTAAGTTAACCGCAGAAGCGGAAATCGACCTGGGTTTAAGTGAACAGTGTTTCACGAATTTGAAAGAGAAGGAAAATATTTTGGACTTCGGCTTAGGCGATTCTTGGGCGATTTTGGAGAGAATTCGAAGGGGTTTCATCAAGTATGAACTATTGGACTCGGATTATGTTTATATAGTGTAAAATCATGGAATAAACACTGAAATTCAAGGGATTTAATGCTAAAAATGGAGGTTAGGGCTTGAAACTTAAGAGAGTTAGAATTAATGATTTGAGGGGTCAAATAGACTCCGATTCTTGTGTATTTGATATGTATGAACTCGTGGCGAGATAAGGATCGTATTGATGTAAAAAATTTTGGATTTCGAGAAGTGGGCCCGGGGCTCGAGTTTTGCAAATTTCGTGATTTTCGATATTTTTCGAGTCTTTTCGATTGGGTCATTTTCCCTTAGCCTATTGTAATGTATTCGTTGTAGTTTTGGCCAGATTCGACGCGCGAGGAGGTCGATTTGAGAGGGAAGGGCATTTCGAGCTAGTCTTTGGCCGGCTAGAGGTGAGTAATGGATGTAAATACTGCTCTGAGGGTTTGAAACCCTGGACTTTCACATCGTAACGCTATATTGAGGCGTGACATGCATTCCACGATGAGTGTGGGGTCGTTTACTGTTGGGAATTGTGACTTGGTCTATCCCGAGTGTTAATTACTGCTATATTGGCGATTGAGACGCATACTGTATCACTATAAATTGGGCTTATTGCCGTGTTTGGGGCCTTGTGCCTACTTGTAAAATCTTTAGGGGATCCTTATGTGTTTTTCTCACTTGTGTGCATAACATATATTCTCAGTCATGTTTGCAAATGTCAAAAATAATATAATAATTGTGTTTTATACATTAACATTATATGGAAATAGATATGAGCGCTGAGGTCTCTATAACATATCACGCCCGATTGGCTGTGAACTTATTTGACTGAGATGGGTCGGGGACCCGATAGTGAGGATGTTTCCTTGATATGGATCGGGCTGGACGCCGCAGCGATGATATATACATTGATATTGAGGCCGAGAGCTTGTTTGATGCCAATACCTGGCCGATATTGCGCTTGGGCTGTAGGAGCCCCTCCGGAGTCTGTACACACCCCAAGTGAGCGCTGTCGACGTTAAATAAGTGGAGCGGGCTGCACGCTGCAACGGGTATTAGAGTGTACCATTATATGTGTTGCATTCTTTCATGCATTATTTCTTAACTGTATTACTTGTTGTATACTGTTCCCACTGTTTTGGATATGAACTGCTAGATATAGAGTACTTTGTGCATTTTCTGCGTTTTCTTACTTTCGGACTGTAGTTATGTTTATTACTCACTAGGTCGGAGTACTCACTTTACTCCCTGCACCTTGCGTGCAGATCCAGGGCCGTCTCAGGCTGAGTAGATCCAGTTGATCCAGAGTTCTTATTTCGGGAGTATTTGAGGTAGTTGCAGGGCGTTCGCAGCCGATGATTCTCCCTTCTATCCCTATCCTTTTATTTTCGCATTCTCAGTTTTTAGACAAACTTTGTAGTAGGATGTTACTCTGTATTTTAGAGGCTCGTGTTCATGAACCGGGTCCTTGTTGGGCTGTATTGGTATTTTGTTGGATTTTTCTGCATTGTTATCGGTGTTTTAGACCTTTGACTTAAATGGCTTTTATCTTCATCTGTTTGATAAATGGGGTTGTTGTTAGAAATGGTCGGGCTTGCCTAGTAGTGTGTTGGGCGCCATCACGGCCGGGTTAGGGTCGTGACATGAAATCTCTTCTATTTATAGAAGAAAGGAAGCTGATGTGTAAGCTGCTACTGCAAACTGCTGTGTAAGCTGCTACTGCAAGCTGCTACAATACCAGATATGGATAATCTTCTACTGAGAGTAATGTTTATCCATAACGGAGCACTGAATGGATAAGTTCATTGTACCTAGTATTAATAAACTTCTACTAGGGGTAATGATTATCCATAACGGAGTACTGAAAGGATAAGCTTATTATACCCTATATGGATAATCTTCTACCGGGGGTAATGTTTATCCATAACCGGATACTAAAAGGATAAGCTTATTATACCCGGTATGGATAATCTTATACCGGGGATAATGTTTATCCATAACCGGATACTGAAAGGATAAGCTTATTATACCCGGTATGGATAATCTTCTACTGGGGGTAATATTTATCCATAACCGGGTACCGAAGTGATAAGCCTCTTCAGGAAGCTTATTTCCAATAGAGCACTAAATAGATAAACATATTTACGGCGGAGTCCCATATGGATAAGCTTCTTCAGGAAGCTTATTTACAACGGAGT
>MU687964.1:24709-52573 GCA_026770625.1 Nicotiana glauca | reverse complement strand
AGTGGTAATAGACATATATAATGACTGAAAGTATGGAATCCCAAAAATACCATAATGTAAAGCTAACACTAACAATTTAGCATAGTTAACGGTGAAATGGCAACAAAACAGAAACAACCAGATCAGATAAACATCAAAACATAAATACAATGCAATTCACATGACAGCTGCGGCGTACAACTCGATCCATTTGGGTACCCACGCTCACTGTGGGGGTTCAGACTCCGGAGGGGCTCCTACAGCCCAAGCACAATATCATCGTAGCACTCGCTGCGGCATCTAGCCCGATCCACGCTCAGTCCAAATATATGCATATAAGCTACACAGGCACAGTCAAGTTATCATTTCCAATTCCAATTATTAGGAATTGTAGATTAAGTGTTTAAAACTTTAGAAATTTACTAATCATTTCGAGACAGTGTTTAACTCAGGACTGATATCATGAAAACATGCTAAGCCTCATGGAAATAGTGATAATAATCCCTAAGGGATCCAAATAATCGGCACGCGGCCCAAATATACTCATAACAATCCAAGTAGGATATTTACTAATCAGTCTATAGTCCAAAGCACAGCTTGGACACCACTTGGGGAGGATTAAGACACAAAACCCAATCACAAATGACCCCGCACTCGTCATGGAGTGCGTGTCTTGCCTCAATATAGCGTCACAGTGTGATAAACCGGGGTTTCAAACCCTCAGTTCATCATCTACATTATTACTCACCTCAAGCCGGCCACAAGACTAGTCCGCTATGACTTTTCCTCTCGAATCCACCTCCTCGCGCGTCGAATCTGGTCAAAACCACAACGAATACATTACAATAGGCTAAAAAAACATAACCCAATTGAAAATAATCAAAAAACACCAAAAATCACGAAGTTGGCAAAACCCGAGCCCCGGGCCCACTTCTCAAAAAATTATAAAATTTACATCACTGGATTCCTCGTCTTGCCACGAGTCTGTACATATCAAATTTACTAAAATCGGAGTTCAATTGCCCTATCAAAACCCAATTTTAAACTCCCTTAAGTTCCAAGCCCTAACCTCCATTTTTACCCTCTAATTCCTCGAATTTCAGTGATTACTCCATGTTTTTACACCATAATAACATATTCTGAGTCTAATAATTCATACCTGATGAAACCCCTTCGAATTCTCTTCAAAATCGCCCAAGAATCGCCTAAGTCCGAAGTACAAAATGTTTTCTTCTCTTTCAAAAATCGTGAACCACTGTTCACTAAAACCCCTGCTAGGTTTCGCTTCTACGGTCCCGCTACCGCCTATGCGGTCCCGCTTCTGCGGCCAAATGACTGCTTATGCAGTTTTCATTTAAGATGCCAGGCTTCGCTTATGCGACTCAATATCCGCTTATGCGGTTTCCTATTCGACTGCTTCTGCGGTATAATATCCGCTTATGCGGACCCGCTGAAGCGACCCCCTGTCCGCTTATGCGGAAATACCCTGGGCCATGCCTTCCCACTTCTGCGACCTCCCTGCCGCATCTGCGGCTCCTTTTCTGCAGATGCAGAAATACTAGAAGACAGAAAAATCAGACCTGCAACAATGCTTCAAACTTCCCGTTTAGCGACCCGAAATCACACCGAGGCCCCCGGGACCTCAACCAAAGGCACCAACACATCCTAAAACCTTATTCAAACTTGTTCTAATCCTCAAAACACGTCAAACAATGCTAAAACCATTAAATCACATCGAATTCAAGCCTAAGTTTCTTAAAACTTCGAAATTGCACATTCGATCAAAAACCCGACCAAACGACGTCCGAATGACCTGAAAATTTGCAGACATATCCAAAATCACCTAACGAAGCTACTGCAAGTCTTGGAATTCCATTCCGACCCTCAAATCAAAATCTCACCTATCAACCGGAATTCGCCAAAATTCAGACTTCACCAATTCAAGCCTTATTCTACACCGAGCCTCCAAAATCAATTCCGATCGCACTCCTAAGTCACAAATCATCCCCCGAAGCTAACCAAATCACCGGAATTCACATCCGAGCCCTCTAAACTATATAGTCAACTTCCGGTTGACATTTCCAAAATAGGCTTCCTTCTAAGAGACTAAGTGCCTCATTTCTTATCAAAAATCAATCCAAATCAACTCTAACACACCACATACTGATAATGAAACATGAAGAAGCATAAAATGGGGAAAAAAGAGCAGTAACACATGAGACGACGGGTTGGGTCATCACATTCAGGCCACAGGGTGAGGCTGTAGCTTCAGGGGCCAGTCGTATTTCTATGACAGCTATTAGACAACATTTGGAGGTATTGCACCCTGACATCATCGACGAGACAGATGATCTACATATTCACCGGTACACAAGGTTGGCACTGCTCTTTCTTTTTGGGGATGTCTTGTTCTTGAACATTTAGAGAAATCTATTGAGTATGCGATTTCTACATCATCTTCAGCAGCTAGATGATTTACTCCCGTACAGCTGGGGTGTTGCTGTTCTCTCTTACTTGTACATGGGTATGTGCCAGGAAAACATTGGCACCCAGAGCGACGTATGTGGTTTTCTGTTGTTTCTACATGTGATATCATATTCAAATACTCTGTTCATTACTTCCAATTCTATATAGTCAAAATGACTCTTAAACTTTACGTCAACCTTGTATGTTAGGTTTGGGCCTGGGAGCGGTTCCTACCATTGTAACCACCTCTACCACCATTACCTCCGGATGTAGCACCTTCATTTCTCCCTCTAGCTAGGAGGTGGATTCTCCGTCATGGAAATTACCAAGCCATTGATGCTCATCATAATCTCCCCCTAGTCAGGGATGTGTTAGATATACTGGAGGCCGCACAGGTAAATATGTACCTAAACTTGTTATAAATTCACTTGTGTTGCACATAATCACTTTTTTGCTATTATTTGATTGTTCATCTGGACGCCATACATCAACAACTTGATAGCTGGCCCGCCCGATTATTGCTCGATCGGTCAACTGATTTGGAGCACTTTCGTCCCACTGATGTGCCTCGATATTTTGGAGCATCATGCTACAGAGTGGGTACTTTTCCAGTTTGGCCGTCCGCAGACTCGGAGGATTTACATTATCAGCAGGATGATCGTTCAAGGGTAGACGATGCATTTGTAGCATGGCTAGAGGCGCGGATCCATACTTGGGACCAGTGAGAGGACCTGATTCCGCCCCTACCATCACAGATCCAGGCGGCGACTATTCAGATGTACACGTCTTGGTACCGCAGCATTACCCAACTGATGATCGGGAACCCCGTTCATCAAATTGGTGGTCGGTACAGACCATACGCCGGGAGGCACGAGGAACTTATATGTTATTTTTTGGAACCCATACTTATAACTGTGATATATCATTCTGTAATTAATGTTTTAAATGTTGTGCAGGCTATTGGTCATCATTTATTCTACCAGTTGGGAATGCAGATGCAGTAGCATACTGACAATCCTGTAGTCACCGAGTATGGCCAGCAGGTGATAGAATTCGGACATTGCAGTGAGCCAGAGAGGGCGAAAGGTTAGATCACGCTGCTGATTATGTGGCGCCAGAGCACCACCATTGGGCTAGGCCTGTTGCATGCCCGAGGGGAAGGGCACGAGGCAGGGCTGGCCCACGAGACAGGGCTATCCCATAAGGCAGGGGTGCCCCACGAGGTCGTGGGGATGGAGAAAAGGTGGTCCCCAGTAAGGGGGCGTTGAGGAACCTGTTGAGGCACCTGATGAGGATCTTGGAGATGATCAGCCGGGTTACATCCCTCAGCAAGACGAGCATTCCAGCAGCATGCCGTCGTACAACCTTTAGCTGGAGCTGCTAGCATCTTAGGTGACCCTATCAGATCCATTGTTGATTACGGGTACATTCAACGCAGATATAGAGAAGTTCTTTTCAGGACCATCTACCGTAGCTGAGGATCGACCGACCCGAGACGTAGATTATGAGTGCAGGTTGAATTTTGGCTCATCGTCGGCGGGTGCGGCAGATCTATCACAGGCACAAGTATGTTTGTATTACTATTAAATTTTAATTTGTTTTTTTCCTCAATAATTTTCCATAAATTAATTTTTAATTTTCTTATTAAGGCTTTATCCCAGCCCATCACAGAGCCCACTTTATGCGATGCAGAGGACACCATGGATGCTTAAATTCAGGAGCTCGACGAGACCATGGTAAAAAATGTTTTTGACTTAACACGTACATTACTAATATACATTTTTGTCACGCCCCCTTTTTCTCGCGAAATAGGGTTTATGACATTTAGGAAGATAACTCGTTCCCTTTTGGGAATTGGGTTTTGAATTGAAGATTTGCCACCTAATGATTTAAGTGCATTAGGACACTAAGGAGGGTTTGATTCAAGTAACCAGAGATTGGGTAAGGGCTTGAAATTATCCCAAGAGAAAGGTGTTAGGCACCCCTTAGGATCCACCAGTGTGGTTCCTGGCCAAACTATTATTGTGACTTAACTACAAATAGCACATAGGCAAATAAAACTTCAAGTAAGAGGGGATTTTCAAATAAAGGTTACAAATAGACAAAGTCAGCAAGAATGAAAAGGAGACTGATTTTTTCTTATAGAAACAGTTTAAAATTTTGGAAAAGAAGCAAAGAATCAAAGAAACAAAGGGAAGGGGGTCCTAGGTTTACAAATAATATGGATCACCCCACACAACATCCGGTAATCACTCCTCAATGAGGGGGTACACGTGATGTTATTGCGTGGTCATCATATCTATATCTAGCCTTTCCCCCCTGTTAAGGTATTAAAGCGTGGAATGGTCTCGTTTACTTATTACATGCTATTACCCGCCCCAATCCTATCAGCCCCGGAGGTACTTGGGACTACTAATCCTAAAGGGAGGAGATATTGGCTTATTTGTGGTTTCAAAAGGTAAAATACTAAGGCAACAGACAAAACACAAATAACAAGTTTAGGGAAAGCATATAAACAAATAAAAGGATCAAATACACCTCCTTTAAATAGAGAAAGCAAGTGATTAGCATCACTTACACATACTATTTAAGGTCTAATTAAAACTTAAAGATTGAGGTAGACTAATTTATTACATAGTTTAGATAAGAAGTCCGAATCAGGCCTGCCTGTTGGTTGTAGCTAATAAAATCTGATTCAGCTTATAATTTTAGCCCTAAGGCTTGCCTAGGTGTTGGACGAGGACCCTATAGGCTGATATCTACTGATTTCAGAAACGATGAAATAAACTGAATACATACCGATTTAAGAAAGTTGTCAGTTATTAAAGAAAGGCAAGTTTTAGCAAGAGATCATAAGTTTCTGCAACTGATGGTCGTTATTATTACTGGTTTTAGACGTATAAGCGAGTGAAGCGACTCAGACTTGATTAATAACTCCTATAGACATGCTTTCTATGCGTGTTGATTTTAAACCCCTTTTAACAGACATGGTAAAATGCAGAAAACCTATAAGCATGATATCTAGGTGCTGAATTTCATTTAGACCCTATGGACATGATGTCTAATTGTAGTTGATTATTTAAGACCTATAAACATGATTGCCTATTGAAGAATGGATATGTAATATTCAGAAAGACCTATAGACATATTTTCTATATGCATATGCAGGATTCAGATTTCCAGGTAATTATAGACATGGTATATATATGAGGGAATGCAGAATTTCTACAGACATGGTATCTATATGAGAGATGCAGAAATTCAGAAACTCCTATAGGCAGGATATCTACATATGCGAGTGCATAAATTTAGAAATAACCTATAGGCAAGTTATCTATACGAGAGTGTGGAAATTAAGAAGTAACCTATAGGCAAGTTATCTATATGAGAGTGTGGAAATTCAAAAATAACCTATAGTCAAGTTATCTATATGAGAGTGCAGAAATTCAGAAACTCCTATAGGTAGGATATCTACCCCTTTGCATACATGGTTACCCCTCCCTTTTTCACTAGCCATCCCCGAGAGTTTTAACAAAGTTATTACAGCCCAGAAAAAGAAGTAAAGTAAAGAAAATACATTTGAAATTAAAAGTACAACCAAGGAGAGCTTGATTTAGACTTCCTATCTGAAGTATGAAGTAAATCAACTCCAAGAGATCATATTTCAAAGCCTTTCTCCCATTTGGGGGTGTGTAAAATCTCCCTAAGAGTCTCATATGAACCCCGGGCAGTGCTTACACCCAAATGTATCACCAAATTAAGACATAGTGAAGTGTGGAAGGTCCAGCCCTCAGGTGTCCAAGTTTAGAGGGAACTCAAGGTCCCAAGGCAAGGCTCACAAAAGGGGGGCAGAACTTAGGGACTAAGAGAGAGTGCAAGTGTAGAAGCAAAATTTTGAAAAGGGAAAGGGAAAAGGAAAACAACTTAAATCAGTACACATAAGGGTATAGGGGAATGAGGGAGTTGCACGAGGCAAAAAAAAAAGGCAGGCTGATGGGCACACCCAGCAATGGGAGATGCTGGCATACCCTTAGGCCTGTTAGAACATATTTTTTTGGAGGTTAAGACCCCAAAGGATCAAGTTTAATTTATGGACAATAACTTACATATTCCCAAGTCTTAAACCATATGTTCAAACTCATAAAGGGGTAGGAAATATGGATTCATAGCAGAAACAAACAGAAAGAAAGCAGCATGCTAATTGAAATATTGAGCTCTACAGAAATAGTAAATAGACATGGATACACAAACTATAAATAAACACATTGTTATGATGCTGAAGCTTAAATCAGGACATACCGGTTTAAAAGAAACAAGTAGAGAAAAACAGTAGGTCTTGTAAACAGGCCACAGTGCAGACAAGAAGAGAGAATATTATTGTGTATAAGTGTGAGTCCAGAATGATTCTCAATTGTATCTGCTGTGTGTTAAAGAGTTGTGCATTTATAGTGTTGAAAACCAGGCAGAAATAAGGTAAGAAAATAGTTAAGGAACTAAGTATCAACTAAACATCAATTACACAAGACTTCTTTTAATTAAGGGATTCAGATTCAAACGGGTAAAAATAATTTAAGGAAAGAATTTGAATAAGCACTTTGTGCACAACATGTAATTAGGGGCAAATACATAAAATTCTATTTAAGGTAGGGTTTTAAAGTACACGGTTGTACAAATAAGGTAAGAAAATCAATTAACAACCAGTAAATAAAAAAAATCAGGGATCTTGTAATTACTGACCCATGAATGAACCAAGTCGCAAAAGCTACGAAGGGTTTTAACTTAGGTCGAGTCACAGAGAAAATCAGTAAAAATGGAAAGAAATCAATCAGACCATATTCAGAGGGAAGTATGAACTAATCACAAATTTGAAAGCCACCTCAGAGGGAAGTTCATCATTTATAAGGAGCATACGAACATGTTAAGCATGAATGAAGATTGTCGTGTCATTGTAAAATCATTAGAAAAATCCAGTGTAGAAGAGTTTAGCAAAAACTCATAATCATATGAAAACAAGGATGTCCAAACTCAGTTCAGAGGCTCAAAGTTGGTCTGAAAGAGTTAGGGGTTTTGAAATAAAACCCTAGTTCAAGCAAATCACATGACCAAAACTTGGAAGAACCCCAAAATTCTAGGGTTTTCACCATTAATCGAGTACAGAGATGAGAAGGCAAGTGATCAAAGTAGGCTCAGAGCTCTCAGAGAAGAACTGAAACTTCTTGTATGTTTCTTTTAGCAGCAACAACTCATGAGAAAACAGTGATAGCAAGTAACACGCAGAACATAGTAGAAGAATCCAAAGAAAATATAGTAGAAGAAGCTAATACGAAATATAATGGAAAAAACTGATAAGAACAGTAGAAGAAACATGCTAAGCAGCTTTTAGAAGAAACTTAAATAGAGCTCAGTAGATGGAACTTAATAAGAAACACTTTAAGAACATAATAATGGAAAATACAGTAGAAGAAACACACGAGAACACATTATATGAAAATACGGTAGAAGAAATATAAAAAAAGCATATGAGAACACAATACCATAGCAAAAGCATACGAGAACAAATACAATAGAAGAAGTATACATAAACACAGTAGAAGAAAATACAAGAGCACAATAGAGGCAAATATAAGAGTACAATAGAGGCAAATACACACAAAAGGAAAAAGAAAGTCAGAGAACCTTTACATATTTTTAGAAAACCCTAGATCGAAAAAAATGGCTTTGAAAGTAGTTTTTGAAAGAAAAGTCTAGAAAATTGTTTAAAAGCTTAGGGAATGCATAGATACACAACAGATCTAAAGGTAAGGTTGAAATGTGGCCGTTGAACAGTTTGATCAACGACCTGGATTAAATAGGGAGCCGGGCGGGTCATTAAAACGGACTGTGGGTTGTGTAATTTTAGGAATTGGGCTGGGGTTCAATTCGATTTAATTGTGGTAGAATTTAGGCTACAATTAAAATAAAATTTGGCTAGATTTTAAATAGCCATTTCCCCCCATTTATTTTATGAAAATAGTAAATTATATTCTGGAAATAAATTGAAAGTACTAAAATAATTTATGACATATTATTATCAATTTAAAAATACTGGCCTTAAGTTTTATAAATAAAAATGCAATCAAATCACAAAGGAGGCTAATATTGCATTTATATGCAATTTAGTTTTAAAAATATCAAATAAATTTGTAAAATATGCAAAAATTATCTGACGAGAGTTCAACAAGTGAATTACCAAAATGATAATTTTGAAAATACTTATTGGGTTTTTCTTGATAAAATAGGGAAATAAAATTAATTTTAAAATCTTTAAAAATTGAGAAAAATAATAGGATCTTGGGATATAATTATATACGCATATATATGTTATTTTGAAAGATTTTGCATATGAAAATATATAGGGAAAATTGAGTATCAACAGTTGCCCCGCTTTACCCGGGAAGGATGAAAGAGTTGTCGGGTAAAGATATGATGGCTAATTTTGACCGAACGAAATGGTTTGAAGAGGCTGAATGTGATCTGGTTCCTGAGCTACCTACATGTCCCTGGTCTTACAGGAATCAGGCCATATGTAGTTCAGGATCTGTCGACGGAAGATGCCGATGGAAACCTTTCAATAACGGAAGCAATATGTAGGTTGGGATGAATGGTTAAGGCCCAACAGGGCTACGGGAACTGGCATGGAATCGCTCCTGCCGGGATGTCCGTTGCTCGTCGGTTTACCTACAAATAAATAATACAAGCGTATATTGTGCATAAATTTAAACATGATGCAAGTTCTCATCAGACCATAAATTCTGTCTTCGGACGGTTAGGATAACGTCTTCAGACCATGATGTCCTGGGCCATGAAGCGTATAATAAAGGATTCGCATGCTATGAATTGAAGCTCTCGGGCTATGAGAATGATGCCTCCGAACCATGATGCCTTTGAATAATGATATGCAAAAGATTAAAGGGATCCTTAGGCCATGGATGGTGTTCTCGGGCTATGGAAATGGTGCCTCTAAACAATGACGCCTTTGGACAATTTGGTGATCTTTCAGCCTATGAGATGCATTGTTTGGCGATGTTTCAGCCCATGAAATGCAATAGGTGGCGATCTTTCAACCATGCAGATGTAAGTAAAACAGTGATCTTTCAGCCATGCAAGCGTAAATAAAGTGGCGATCTTTCAGCCATGCAAGTGTAAATGGAGTGGCGATATTTCAGCTATGCAAATGTAAATGAAGTGGCAATCTTTTAGCCATGCAAATGTAATTTAAAGCGGCGATCTTTCATCCATGCAAGTGTAAAGTAAAGCGGCGATCTTTCACCCATGCAAGTGTAAATGAAGTGCCGATATTTCAACCATGAAAATGTAAATGAAGTGGCGATCTTTCAGCCATGCAAATGTAAAGTAAAGTGGCGATCTTTCAGCCATGAAAATGTAAATGAAGTGGCGATCTTTCAGCCATGCAAATGTAAAGTAAAGCGGCGATCTTTCAGCCATGCAAGTGTAAATGAAGTGGCGATATTTCAGCCATGCAAGTGTAAATGAAGTGGCGATATTTCAACCATGCAGAAAATGCAAATGGAGACAGTGCTTAGTCTCGGAAGGCAAAATAGTGGCCTTATGCAGTGCGGAAAATACTGATGGAGACAATGTTTAGTCTCGGAAGGCAGAATGGTAGCCTTATGCAATGCAGAAAAATAAAATGAAGCGGCAGATTGTAATAGATTTTCTTAGCTGATAACAAGATTTGATGTTGGGATCGCTGGGGATATTGTGATACAGGGGATATCACTGGCATGCGTGGATGGCGAATACCGAAAAGGTGTGCCAATTCATGAATCAATTTTTGTCTTGTGGGTGTATAGTATATCATATGCTTTTGTAATCAAAATGCCTGCATCCAAAGAAAAATTGTGAGTTTTGTAGAGGGAAGGTTAGTTCGTATTCTTGCTGGCCTTGCTTGACCTGTTCGGCTTTGGTCTGGTGATGCAGTATGTATTATTGGGGTTGAGTTGCTAAATAAAGCGCTTTCGATAATAAACATGCATGAGTTTGTGAAAAATATGACATAAGTATATAGTCAAGAAATAGCTTTTTAGATGAACCGATGACTGTGACGTGGTTCGGGACATTGCAACCTCTCCTGCTATGGAATTTTGAGGGTCCCCCTCAAAATTCTACCCTAGTTTATTGGGTTGATACTTCTGATAGGTGCTTGCGATGACTGGCTGAAATTACTTTGGAATTATGAGGGTCCTCCTCAAAATTCTGCCCCAGTTTCCAATTGTAGGGGAAAATGAAAATTTTATTGAATTGTGTCCGAACCCATAAGGCTGCCTATGTATCCCCTCTTAAATGAGAATCAGGTTAGATGTAGTTCAAATTACACCATATAGGAAAATATAAGATTACACATAGTAGTACTTGACTGCATCTGAATTGATCGATTTTGGCCAAATTTCTCCGTCCATTTCTGCAAGAATAAGGGCTCCTCCTGTTAGAACCCGGTGAATCATGTATGGAACTTGCCAGTTAGGAGAGAATTTCCCTTTGGCTTCATCTTGATACGGGAAAATTTTCCTTAACACGAGCTGCCCCGGTGTGAACTGTTTTGGCTTGAATCTCTTGTTGAAGGCTCTGGACATTCTGTTCTGATAAAGCTGACCATGGCAAACTGCATTCATTCTCTTTCCATCTATAAGAGGTAGCTGCTCGTAACGACTTTTCACACACTCTGCATTATTGAGTTCTGCTTCTTGTATGATGCTTAGGGAGGGAATTTCTAATTTAGCGGGAATGACTGCCTCCGTACCATAAACCAGCATATAGGGAGTAACCCCGATTGATGTGCGGACTGTGGTGTGGTACCCCAGTAAAGCAAATGATAACTTCTTATGCCACTGCTTATGCTTCTCTATCATTTTCCTTGGTATCTTCTTAATATTCTTGTTGGCGGCTTCTACGACTCCGTTCATCTGAGGTCTGTAGGCTGTAGAATTCTTGTGTTTGATCTTGAAGGTTTCACACATAGATTTCATCAAGTCACTATTGAGGTTGGAGCCATTATCTGTGATGATTGACTCTGGAATCCCGAATCGACAAATGATGCGGTCGCGGACAAAGTCTGCCATGACTTTCTTAGTCACTACTTTGTAAGATGCTGGTTTGACCTATTTGGTAAAATAGTCGATTAATACTAGGATGAATCTGTGCCTGTTAGAAGAGGATGGCTCGATTGGTTCAATAACATCCATTCCCCATGCGGCAAAAGGCCATGTGAGCTCGCTGCATGAAGCTCATTGGGAGATACCTTTATCACGTCTGCATGTATCTGACAGCGGTGGCATTTCCTGACATACTGGATGCAGTCCGTCTCCATAGTCATCTAGAATTAACTAGCCCAAAGTATTTTCTTTGCTAAAACAAAACCATTCATATGTGGACTGCAGATCCCGGCATGAATTTCCTCTAATTGCCTGGATATTTCTTTTGCATCGACACACCTTAATAATCCCAAATCAGGAGTCCTCCTATATAAGATTCCTCCGATGTGAAAGAAATTATTGGACAACCTTCGAAGTGTGCGCTTCTGAGTAGTGTTTGCAAGTTTTGGGTATTCTCCTTTTGTGAAATATTTCTTGATCAAGGTTTTCCGTCTCCTTCTTCCTCAACATGGGCACAATAAGCTGGCTGATCATGGATCTTTACTGGAATGGGATCAATAAAGTTTTTATCTGGATGTTGTATCATGGATGACAGGCTAGACAACGCATCGGCGAACTCATTCTGGATTCTGGGAACATGTTGGAATTCCGTCTTTGTGAACCTTTTTCTCAGTTCTTGCATGTGGTGTAGATACAAAAGTATCTTAGAGTTCTTGTTTGCCCATTCTCCTCCTACCTGATGTATAAGCAAATCTGAATCTCCGATCACTAGCAATTCTTGAATGTTCATGTCAATGGCCGTCTTGAGCCCTAGGATGCAGGCTTCATATTCGGCCATGTTGTTAGTGCACGGGAACCTGAGCTAAGCGGACATCGGATAATGCTGACCAATTTTTGATACTAGGATCGTTCCTATGCCAACTCCCTTGAAATTTGCTGCTCCATTGAAAAACGTTCTCCAACCATCATAGGATTTCGTAATATCTTCTCCTACGAATGATACCTCTTCATCAGGAAAATACATCTTTAGGGGTTCATATTCTCCATCCACGGGGTTTTCGGCAAGGTGATATACTGGTGCCTGTCCCTTGATTGCTTTCTGAGTCACGTAGACAATGTCGAATTCACTCAACAGGATTTTCCACTTAGCGAGCTTGCCAGTGGGCATGGGCTTCTGAAAGATGTACTTCAAAGGATCCATCCTTGATATGAGATATGTAGTATAGGCACAGAAGTAGTGCCTCAGCTTCTGGGCCACCCAAGTTAGAGCACAGCAGGTGCGCTCCAACAGAGAATACCAGGCCTCGTACAGAGTGAACTTTTTGGTGAGATAATATATGGCCTGCTCTTTCTTTCCTGTTTCATCATGCTGCACAGGACGTAACCGAAGGCACCATCTAACACTGCGATGTAAAGCAACAGAGGTCTACCTGGTTCAGGCGGGACCAAAACTGGTGGTGTTGACAAGTATTCCTTGATTCTGTCGAAAGCTTTATGGCAGTCATTAGTCCATTTGGTAGCGGCATCCTTCTTCAACATCTTGAAGATTGGCTTACAGATAACTGTAGATTGGGCTACCGACTGATGTAGTTAAGTCTCTCCAAGAAACTCATTACGTCCTTCTTGTTCCTTGGTGGTGGCAATTCTTTAATGGCTTTGATATTTGATGGATCCAGTTCTATCCCCGGTGACTCACAATAAACCCAAGCAATTTTCCAGCTGGAACCCAAATGCACACTTTACGGGATTCAGTTTTAGGATGTACCTTTGCAGTCTATTGAAAAACTTCTTCAAATCTTCCATGTTATCAGTGGCCTTTTTTGACTTAATGATGATGTCATCCACGTACACATCTATCTCCTTGTGTATCATATCGTGAAAAATGGTAGTCTTGTCCCTCATGTAGGTGGCCCCTGCATTCTTAAGGCCAAACGTCATCATCTTGTAGCAGTACATTCCCTACGGTGTAATGAAAGCCATTTTCTCAGCATCTTCTTCATCCATCCAGATTTGATGGTAACTAGAGAAACAATCTACAAATGATTGCAACTCGTGCTTGGTGCAATTGTCAATCAGGATGTGTATGTTCAGCAAGGAGAAATCGTCTTTCGAACTGGTCCGGCCGAGATCCCGGTAGTCGACACAGACCCTGACCTTCCCATCCTTTTTCGGTACTGGCACAATATTGGCTAACCATGTTAGATATTCCACTACCCTGTGGACTTTAGCTTTGACCTTCTTGGTGACTTCTTCCTTGATTTTCAAACTCATATCTGGCTTGAATTTTCTGAGCTTCTACTTTACTGGTGGACATGTCAGATCAGTCGGCAATTTGTGTGCCACAATAGATGTACTTAAACTAGTCATGTCATCGTATGACCATGCAAATATATCCTCATATTCCCTTAGAAATTCTGTGTATTCCTTCTTTTCTGACGGTGATAAGTGAACACTGATTCGTGTTTCTTTGACTTTTTCCATATCTCCCAAGTTAACAATATCGGTATCATCCAAGTTGGACTTTGGTCTATTCTCAAAATTCTCAACTCTTCCGGTATATCATCTTCCTCTGAGTCTATGTATATTTGTTGCGTTGTCTCATTGCATGTCATAGTCATTGGTTCATCAAGTAAGTAATAGTAATGCTGTATAAGTAAAGTAATGAGAGAAAATAATAAGAGTAAGATTTATAAGAAAACCAAAATGCTTTGATAAATTCCATAACTATTTTTTGAACATTGGAGCTCTTGCTAAAGGAAAGTCAACTAGTAAAATAAAAATAAGAAAATAGTGCATGACGCTTGTTCAGCCTTGTTACCTCGAGGCTCGCCGGGCTCTGGTGGTTCTGACGATGCAGTTATTGAGGCATGCTCCTCTGTTTACAGCCTGTATGGAAGGGCCTTCCTCCCTCTCCTCCTCAAAAATGACACAACAATCCATATCATCGCCTTCCAAGAATAAATTCCACACGGCTGCCAGTGGTTCCTCTTCTTCTGACCCATAGATAACATCGACCGGTTGGAAAGTCTACTCCAAGTGGGGTATTGGCTGCTCCAATGTGTAGTAGGGACCGCGCCATGGTGGTGACCAGTCGTTGAATTCTTTCCAGGTATACTCGTACCGCAATCCGAAGGTGGTGCCATGTTTCTTGAGCCTGATGGGCTTAGCGATTCCTTGGAGATTCTTACCAAGTCCTTTGCTAGGTTCATATCTGCTCCAGTTCAATATGCTTTGAATTTTGTTGTCCTGCCATTTATCCTTATCAGCGGCTTTGACTCGCTCGATATGGTGGTAAGTTTCCCCGCCTATCTTTCTTCTTCCTACTATCGCTAGGATGGTCTGACAACTGTATATGGGATTGCTACCTTCGCCGTGAATGATCACCTCTTGGTGATTCCACTCAAACTTCACTGCCTGATATAGTGTTGATGCTACAGTGCCAGTGGCATGAATTCGTGGTCGTCCCAACAGCAGATTGTAAGATGCCGGCACGTCTATAACTTGAAAATCAATATCAAACCAAGTAGGCCCCATTTGCAAACACAAGCTAATTTTCCCAATAGTGGACCGTCAAATGCTTTGACATTGATGGCCCCATCCTTGATCTCATGTAGCCCCTTTCCTAATGTCCTGAGTGTCACCAACGGACAAATGTTGAGGTTGGACCCTCCGTCAATCAGGATCCTGGTGATAAAGTAATCTTCACACTGCGCAGTGATGTGCAATGCCTTGTTGTGACTCAACTCCTCGGGCGGTAGCTCATCTTCATAAAAAGTGATCTTGTGACTCTCTAATACTTGCACTACCATGTTTGCCATTTCTCCTCCGGTGATATTGCTTGGTACATATGCCTAGCTCAGCACCTTTAACAAAGCATTCTTGTGTGCATCAGAACTTTTGTAGTAGAGCAAGGATAGAAATCTATGTCGGTGTTTTGTTCAGCTGATCAATGACTGAGTATTCTTTGGCTTGTTTCTTTCTCTAGAGATCGTTGGGCCCAGTTTCAGTGATGGTTGGCCGACTAGAGGCCTGTTTGCTTGACTCAGCTAAATGCTTCAGGGTATAAACCCTGCCGGTTCTTGTCATACCCTATGCCGTAACGGCTTCTCCAAACTTGACCTTCCCTTTTCTTCTAGCCTCGGCTGTGTAGTCCCAAGGTATGGAATTTGTATGGAATGGTGTTACGGCCGACAGTGCTACCGGAATAGGCACCTTTACTTCGAACAAAGCATGTATTTTGGAAGGTAGAATCGTAACTTTAAATGGTACAAGTATGTTTGCCGGAGACCCAAACTCGACCTCAATTGGTGCTGGCTCTTTGCAGAGGACGGTGCTCCAAACTCAAGTGGAATAGACATGTTTACCTCGACATCCCCAGAAGGCTGAATCTGGACTATAATCGGATTAAGGGTAACTACTGGCTTATTTAGATCATCGCCTTCTATGATCAAATAAATCTATCCCTTGGGGTCCCAATCATCCTCTATCTCAATCATGTTAACACCTCCGCCCTTGTGGTCTGGCAGAGGGTTATTGTGGACATTCAAAGCAGGATCTTCTGCTATAATGATCTTATTATCAATCAAAGTCTGGATCTTATCTTTCAGAGAGCGGTATTCGTCAATGATATGTCATTTCATGCCGAAATGGTATGCACATGATTTATTTGGATTGACCCACTGAGAAGGATTTTTAGGGGTTATGGCAGGGATAGGGGTGACATAACCAGTAGCTTTGAGCCTTTTGTACAGCTTTTCAATTGGTTCAGCAATAACGATATACTGTTTGGGAGGCTTGCGGTCAAAATTTGGTCGAGGTCTAGGGAAGCTTTGACGTGGTGGAGGTGATTGATAGTGAGGGTGCTTGGTAATTCGGAGTAGGTTGATAGGTAAGTGAAGGCATTGGATAGGTTTGGTATTTGATAAGGGATTTGGTCATCTGTGCAACCATTAGAGCACTAATGTCCCTTTTCTTGGACGTACCTCCAGACTGTAAAGCCTTATTGGTAGCTTTCAAGGCTTCAAAATTTGTAACCATACCACTCTTTATCCTTCCTCGATCCTTTCTCCTAGATTGATAATGTCAAAAAATTTGTGGCCCTCGCATCAACCTCTCATAATACTATGGGTCCTGGGCCCGAAAGAAGAATTTGTTCATTTTCTCTTCTTCCAAAGCAGGCCTAACCTTAGCAGCTTCTCATCTCCATCGAGTAGCATACTCACGGAAGGTCTCTGTGGGTTTCTTCTTCAAGTTTTGAATATAGAACACATCTGGTGCATTCTCTGTGTTGAACCTCAATCCGTCCATAAAATCAGATGCCATGCTTACCCAGTTCGACCACTTCTTTGGATCTTGGCTAATGTTCTAAGATAAAGCATCTCCCTTCAGGCTCCTCATGAAAAGCTTCATGTGGCTTTTCTCATCTCTTCCCACTCCGACCAGCTTGTCACAGTATGTTCTCAAGTGGACCCTCGGATCCCCTGTACTATCAAACATCTTGAACTTAGGAGATTTATACCCCTCGGCAGTTCGACATCGGGCTGTATGCAAAGATCTTCATAGTTTAGCCCCTCAATTCCCTCACTACCTTCAACGTCTTGAATACTGCTAGTCAACTTTTTAAGCTCTTCGGCCAAATTTATGATGAGCACATCCTTATCATCGGACTCGGGTGTGCTTGAGATGGGCTGGGTGGAGTGTGTCATAGTCTCCACGTAGATGGGGGTATTATGTTAGGTGTGGCGGTGGTCATTTGTGGAGTTCTGGAGTTCTGGGATGAGTAGTGGGGTGTTATTTGAGGTATGGCAGGTATTGCAGTAGTGGTGAGGGGAGAGATAGTTTTGTTGCTTCAGGATGTTTTGCAGAGGTACAGGATTCTAAGTATTTAGGAAAGTAACCTCTGGAGTCGTGAGGGAAAATGACAGATTTGCCAGATTCCGGACTTGATCAAGTTCTTCCTGAAACTTCAACAGCTTTTGTTCTAGTTGGGATGCATTTTCCTTGGTGACTAGAGTACTATGAGTGACCTCTACCCGTTCAGTTGAGTTGTTCGAATCTTTCATTTTCCTTTGTTTCGGTGTCTGACAGGACTAGGAGGAGGAGTAGGTGGAGGGCCCCTGCATCTCGTAAAATATGATAATTTTTCCAGAGTTCACGAACTAACCTTTAGGGAGGGGAATAAATAAAAAGTAAAAACAAAAGTTAACAAGTCAGTGAGGATCATTGGAAAAAATGTTGCAATATTTAAACATGTAGTGTTGAAATATAAAGTGTGTCCTAAATTTGGGGACCTCATTGTGCCCGAGGTAGGTCTAGCAACAAATTGATTTAGAGAACTTAGAATTCTAAATGCTTCATTTCATTGATAAAAGGTAGACGAATCTCAAAACAACACTAAATAACAAGAAAATAAAAATCACTAATGGCCATTGGCCTTATTACATTCATAAAATGAAAAAAGTAAAATTCTATCTACTTGGTCCCAGAAGGACCTTCCTCAGGTTGAATGCTCTCGTTGATCAAATCCTCCAGTTCGTGTAGGTTCACTAGTAAAATGCCTTCGCCAGGTGTTCTCCTTCGTTTCCCTTAGAGTTCTGGCAGCCGGTGACTCTCTTCCTCACTTTTCCTTCCAATTCCAGCAGACTTTATTCCAGATATTCCAACTTTTTACTAGCTTTGGCGGCTCTCTCTTTCCACTCATTGATTTGGTCATTTGATGGAAGATTGTTCCACATGTCTAGCAAGAGTGGGGTCGTGCTAATCATACCAAAACTAGGGACCTCGTACCTCATTTTCTGCAAAACAAAAGGGTTAGGCCTTACCCCCACCAGACACGACTATTTATCATCAACAATTAGTATGAACGCATTTAGTTCTCCAAATAAATACATATAACGTGATAATGTCCGTTTGGGTTTTAGGAAAACCCAGTGGACTTTGGACAAGGCTATCTTAAAGAGTCATTACGCGGACAACATAACTGACTTGGCTAGGTTTGACCATGATGCATGCATAATTAAATAGAGTAAGGTTTCTATGAGGTATTAGACTAGTATCCTTGAGCGGACAACTCAATAGGGAAAGGCACGAAACCATTGACTACATCGCTGATCGACTGGTTTTACCGCAAATATGCCTTTGCCGAATTTAGAGGGTGATAATATCGGAAGAGCGCAACCACTCATTATAAGCGTTGCTATGGTATTTTGTTTGACACGAGTGAAATATGATGTTGAAAACATGTAGTTGCAATAATTTAAACAAGTTGTCACGTATTTACACGTTCATAAAGCAATAATTACAATAATTTAAAATAGTAATAAAGGGAATAAAGGAAAGAAGTAAAGAAATAAGGGAAAGAAACAAAAAGACAAGTTAGTTTTGTAGTAGAAGAAGGAATTAAATACTTAAAGGCATTAAGCAAATGAAAACATATAAAGAAGTGTAAAATCACAATAATAGCCTAAAATGGTAAAAGAAGAATTTCCTAGCAGAGTCGCCACGCTGTCGCGCCCCTTTTTTCTTGCAAAATCGGGTTTATGACATTTGGGAAGACAACTCGTTCCCTTTTGGGAATTGGATTTTGAATTGAAGAGTCGCCACCTAATGATTTAAGTGCATTAGGACACTAAGGAGGGTTTGATTCAAGTAACCAGAGATTGGGTAAGGGCTTGAAATCATCCCAAGGGGAAGGTGTTAGGCACCCCTCAGGATCCACTAGTGTGGTTCCTGGCCAAACTATTGTTTTGACTTAAGTACAAATAGCACATAGGCAAATAAAACTTCAAGTAAGAGGGGATTTTCACATAAAGGTTACAAATAGACAAAGTCAACAAGAACGAAAGAGCGACTGATTTTTCCTTATAGAAACAGTTTAAAAATTTGGAAAAGAAGCAAAGAATCAAAGAAACAACGGGAAGGGGGTCCTAGGTTTACAAATAGTATGGATCACCCCACAGAACATCCGGTAATCACTCCTCAGTGAGGGGCTACACGTGATGTTATCGCGTGGTCATCATATCCATATCTACCCTTTCCCACCCCGTTAAGGTATTAAAGCGCGGAATGGTCTCATTTACTTATTGCATGCTATTACCCGCCCCAATCATATCAGCCCCGGAGGTACTTGGGACTACTAATCCTAAAGGGATGAGATATTTGCTTATTTGTGGTTTCAAAAGGTAAAATACTAAGGTGACATGCAAAACACATATAACAAGTTTGGGGAAAGCATATAAACAAATAAAAGGCTCAAATACACCTCTTTTAAATAGAGAAAGAAGTGATTAGCATGAATTACGCATACTGTTTAAGGTCTAATTAAAACTTAAAGGTTGAGGCGGACTGATCTATTACATAGTTCAGATAAGAGGCCCGAATCAGGCGTGCCTGCTGGTTGTAGCTAATAAAATCTGATTCAGCTTATAATTTTAGCCCTAAGGCTTGCCTAGGTGTTGGACGAGGACCCTATAGGCATGATATCTACTGATTTCAGAAACGATGAAATAAACTGAATACATACTGATTTAAGAAAGTTGTCAGTTATTAAAGGAAGGCAAGTTTTAGCAAGAGATCATAAGTTCTGCAACTGATGGTCGTCATTATTACTAGTTTTAGACTTATAAGCGAGTGAAGCGACACAGACTTGATTAATAACTCCTATAGACATGCTTTCTATACGTGTTGATTTTAAACCCCATTTAACAGACATGGTAAAATGCAGACCCAAATGTATCATCAGATTATGACATAGTCCAGTGTGGAAGGGCCATCCCTCAGGTGTCCAAGTTCAGAGGGAACTCAAGGTCTCAAGGCAAGGCTCACAAGAGAGGGTCAGAACTTAAGGACCAAGAGAGAGTGCAAGTGCAGAAGCAGAATTCTGAAAAGGGGAAAGGGAAAAAGGAAACAACTTAAATCAGTACACATAAGGGTATTGGGGAATGAGGGTGTTGCAAGAGGCAAAAAATGGGGCAGGCTGATGGGCACACCCAGCATTGGGACATGCTGGCACACCCTTAGGCCTGTTAGAATATATTGTTTAGAGGTTAAGACCTAAAAGGATCAAGTTTAATTCATGGACAATAAGTTACATATTGCCATGTCTTAAACCATATGCTCAAACACATAAAGGGGTTGGGAATAGGGATTCATAGAAGAAACAAATAGAAAGAAAGCAGCATGCTAATTTAAATATTGAGCTCTACAGAAATAGTAAATAGACATAGATACACAAACTATAAATAAACACATTGTTGTGATGCTGAAGCTTAAATCAGGACATACCGGCTTTAAAGAAACAACTAGAGAAAAACAGTAGGTCTTGTAAACAGGTCACTATGCATACAAGAAGAGAGAATATTATTGTGTATAAGTGTGAATCCAGAAGGATTCTCAATTGTGTCTGTTGTGTGTTAAAGAGTCATGCATTTATAGTGTTGAAAACCAGGCAAAAATAATAGTTAAGGAACTGAGTATCAATTAAGCATCAATTACACAAGACCTCCCTTAATTAAGGGATTCGGATTCAAACGGGTAAAAACAATTTAAGGAAAGAATTTGAATAAGCACTTTGTGCACAACATAATTAGGGGTAATTATATAAAAGGTTATTTAAGGACAAGGTTTTGAAGTACACGATTGTACAAATAGGGTAATAAAATCAATTAACAACCAGTAAATCAAAAAAATCAGGGATCTTGTAACTACTGACCTATGAATGAACCAAGTCGCAAAAGCTACGAAGGGTTTAACTTAGGTCGAGTCACAGAGAAAACCAGAAAACAATGGAAACAAATCAATGAGACCACATTCAGAGGGAAGTATGAACTAATCACAAATTTGAAAGCCACCTCAGAGGGAAGTTCATCATTTATAAGGAGCATACGAACATGTTAAGCATGAATGAAGATTGCCGTGTCATTGTAAAATCAGTAGAAAAATCCAGTGTAGAAGAGTTTAGCAAAATGTCAGAATCATATGAAAACAAGGATGTCCAAACTCAGTTTAGAGACTCGAAGTTGGTCCGAAAGAGTTAGGGGTTTTGAAATAAAACCCTAGTTCAAGAAAATCACATGACCAAACTTGGAAGAACCCCCAAATTCTAGGGTTTCCACCATTAATCGAGTACAGAGATGAGAAGGCAAGTGATCAAAACAGGCTCAAAGGTGTCAGAGAAAAACTAAAACCTCTTGCATGTTTCTTTCAGAAGTAGCAACTCATGAGAAAACAATGATAGCAAGTAACACGCAGAATATAGTTGAAGAATTCAAAGAAAATAGAGTAGAAGAAGCTAATATGAAACATAATGGAAAAAACTGATAAGAATAGTAGAAGAAACATGCTAAGCAGTTTTTAGAAGAAACTTCAATAGAGCTCAGCAGATGGAACTTAATAAGAAACACTTTAAGAACATAATATTGGAAAATACAGTAGAAGAATATACAAAAAGCATATGAGAACACAATACAGTAGCAAAAGCATACGAGAACACAATACAGTAGAAAAAGTGTACATGAACACAACAAAAGAAAATACAAGAGCACAGTAGAAGAAAATACAAGAGCATAGTAGAGGCAAATACAAGTGCACAGTAAAGCCAAATACACACAAAAGGAAAAAGAAAGTCAGGGAACATTTACACATTTTCAGAAAACCCTAGATGGAAAAAAATGGTTTTGAAAGTAGTTTTTGAAAGAAAAGTCAGGAAAATCATTTAAAATCTTAGGAACGCATAAATACACAACAGATCTAGAGGAATCAGAAAAATCTCGAAGGGTTAGGTTTTCAAAAGAACCTCAGTAGTGAGAAAGGCTTTGAAATATCACCGATCTAAGTCGGAGAAGTCCAAATCAGGCTCGAGCAACCATGGTACGCTGGAGTAAAATCGGAGATGTTTGTGGAACTCAATTCGAATGAAGCTTGGACCAAACCTCGTCGTGGTCGGGCCTTGAATCTTCTAAGATCACGCGCGTGGGAGTCATAGGAGGCCGGTGTAGGGCTTCCATAGCCTTGGAAGCCATGGATTCCGGTAGCTTTCAGGGCGAAAGTGGTGGCTAGGGTTTGAGAAACTTCGAGAGAGTTTGAGAGAATGGAGGGTTTATAGGCGGCTGGTAGGTGGAAATGATTAGGGTTGAGGGTTGGTGAATTAAAAATGTAAGGTTGAAATGTGGCGTTGATCATTTTGATCAATGACCTGGATTAAACGAGGAGCTGGGTGGGTCATTCAAACGGGCTGTGAGTTGGGTAATTTTAGGAATTGGGCTGGGGTTCAATTGGGATAGAATTTAGGCTACAATTGAAATGAAATTTGGCTAGATTTTAAATAGCCATTTTCTCCCTTTATTTTATAAAAATACCAAATTAAATTCTGGAATTAAATTGAAAGTACAAAAATAATTTATGACATATGATCATCAATTTAAAAATACTGGACTTAATTTTTATAAATAAAATGCAATCAAATCATAAAGGAGGCTAATATTGTAATTATATGCAATTTAGCTTTTAAAATACCAAATAAATTTGTAAAATATGCAAAAATTATCTGAGCTACAGTTTAACATAAATATGAGAGTTCAACAAGTGAATTACCAAAATGATAATTTTGGAAATACTTATTGGGTTTTTCTTGATAAAATAGGGAAATAAAATTGATTTTAAAATCTTTAAAAATTGAGAAAAATAATAGGACCTTGGGATATAATTATATAAGCATATATATGCTGTTTTGAAAGGTATTTTATATATAAAAATATATAGGGAAAAATTGGGTATCAACAATTTTCATATACTAAACTCACTAATTGTTTTGTAGGTTGTTGAAGGACTGACGACCCCTTCTACTGGTCCTGCCAGCCCTACTGACAATCATGCCGCAACGCATCCTCATATAAAGAGGCAACAAGATGAGGATGATCCTGACACCCAGACGACAGGGGATGCGCCTCAGGCCAGCGGCTGCATTGAAGCACACAGGCTGTGGGACGTATTGATTTTTTTTTTTTGTATTTTATGTAAATAATTACAAGAATTTTATTTTAAGACAATTTGAACAACAATTTTATTTTAACACTACAACATAAACACAGACATAGCAAACCTAACATAACTTAAATTCAGTCCAACTAACGAAAACACATGGCATGGGAAACATAAAGATACCATGCTGAACACGTACATGTCATTGTTTTGTCACGACCGCCTAGTTTTCTCTGCTCCAACCACTTAAATTTGTCTTCCAGCTTCTTTTTTTATTCTTCCACCTTCTTGAGTTTCTTCTTCAACTCGCAACTTCTTGTTTGTATTGTCATTCATTTTCCCACTGCTTCAAACACAAACAATGAAGGCTCTGCAACTTTTCTTTGTAGTATTCCTGCTGACAGGGTTCATCAATCCATACCTCGAAATTGCAAACAGGTTCGTCGGGAATCCTATAAAACTTGTTCATACACACCCAGTAGCGACGTCCAACTTCTTTCCAATAGCCGTGCATCATGCAATTTTTGCCGCACACGCACCTTTGGACATAAAGGGGTTCAGATATTTGTTAAAGCATAAAGAAAAACCTTGCTTTTATGTAAATATTTGCTATTGGTTATTGTTAAGCGCAAAAAATAAGTAGAATGCGCCCGTTATTTATAGGCAAGACAACACACAAAATGTAGTATTATATCGCGCTATACATATTAAATTTTTCTAAAACGAAACAGCTTTTGCGCAGTTCGTTCAGCTTTTCAGATCGACAAGACAACATAGAAAACATAGTATTATACCGCGGTATACATATTCATTTTTTCTGAAACGATACAGCTTTTGTGCAGTCGGTTCAGCTTTTCGGACCGAAAACAACACACAAAATATAGTATTCTAGCACAATATACATATTCAATTTTTCTGAAACGAAATAGCTTTTGCGCAGTCGGTCAGCTTTTCAGACCGATAAGACAACACACAAAATGTAGTATTGTACCGCGCTATACATATTCAATTTTTTTGAAACGAAACATCAATGTCTTGATTTATACTTTATTATCTTTTATTTTCATGTATGTTGCTTTAGTTATGGTTGTTGTGCTTTTATTTCTTCGAATATTATGTTATAAAATTTCAATCTTTAGATTGATCTTCTTTACTAACACCAATAAGTTGAATGTTGGAACTATCATATCATCATCCCAATTCAAAAGGTCATGTTAAAAAATAAGATGTAACAAGACTGTGTAACATAATTTTATTTGATAGATATTTCAACTTAAACAAGTACATGCACTTATTGAAAAAAACATTACGAAAACAAAACACTAGGTGTATCCTTGATAGTTGGGTACATTCGACGAACTTGCACTAGGAGCTGGATTACCACCGCCACCCAAACTAGCTAAAGGAAGTTTACGATGGTCGTGTCCTATTTGCGAGCATATGCCACATTTACGCACATACACGGTATCACCAATATTCATTTAGTTTCGTATATGCATTCTATTTTGCACTAGCAGCTTGCGCAAATAGTCCTTGTTACATAGCATTGTAAATGGTTCTGGCGGCCAATAATGCTTAGCACCCAATGGCTGCAACTGCCCACTATATGTGCTTACGTATGCAGCAACACTGTATTACATATCAACATAGTTGGTTGCCCCTAAACCAACTTGTTGAAAGCACTTCATGGCATGTGCGCATGGCATGTGGTAGATGGTCCATTTCCCACATGAACATAACCTGCTAGATTCATTCACGGTGCGTACATTATTCCCCTGGTGTCCCTGGATAGCATTGCAAACTTCAAAAATACCCCGGTCGTGATCGTACTATAAATATGAATGCCAATGTGCTCGCCTCCTGTATTTATCAAATCTTGACATCGGTATTGGCATAAATTGAACACCCCTGTCCATCAATTCCGATGCAGCTCTATGCCTTTCAACAAACCTCTCCACAATTTATTTGAATGTCATCCGGACCATGGCAGTGACAGAAAATCCACGTGCAGACTTCAATAAGCCGTTGAATGACTCTGACACATTTGTAGTCAGGGCTCCCCATCGTCTTCCACCATCAACATGCAATGTCCACTTGTGAAGCTTATGTCCCATCAACCAAGTAGAGGCTTATGGATCTAACTGCCATATCGCTTCCATGTGCCTAGTAAATTTGCACTGCTGCTGCTCAGTTGCAACCATCCACATTAAATCATGCAAGGCCATGTCGCGATATTTCTTCTAAAAATTGGCCTTCAAGTGCCTCACACAGTAACACTGGTATGCATAGGGTTCCTTCCATTCAGGAAAATGTAGTACAGAACTTAAAATACCACCATGCCGATCAGATATTAGACAAATACATGAACGCTATTTGACAACGTGCTACTTCAAGTGATTCAAAAAAAGCTTCCACGTCTCTTCGCTTTCATTGGCACAAATAATAAAATCTAGTGGAAATATTTGTCCGTTAGCATCTACTGCAACTGCGATCAAAGGCTTAATATCATACTTTCTATAGATATGAGTACCGTTATGGAAATTACCGGACGACAATGCACAAAAACATCAATTGCTGGTTTAAATGACCATAACACATAGTTGAAAATATATTCCGTTCTTCCCGGTCTCCGCTCATGCCACCATTAAACAACAGTCCCGGGATTAAAGTGTTGTAGAGATGAAAATGACTTATCCAATCACCATAAATAATTTTAAAAGAACGTTTGCACCCGAGATATGCCTTTCTTTTGGTTATAGTACACCCATATTCCTGGTGGACGACTGTAATACACTCTTTGATCTTGAACCTAATGGACACTTCCAAATATAGAATCAAGACAAGAGAAATCAAGTCTACATCAAAGTTTAAATGATTCTTATTGAATGTGTCCACTTCACATCTGTGGGTGGTAATATATTTACCGACTTTCCACAACCCTAATTTCTTCTTGCTCGCACGCAACATCCAGTTATAACCCATAAAGTCTCTACGACATACAACCTTGTACACCTACAGAGCTGACTCCTTTACCGTCATCTCACGGCACTCTTTTATGTTGTAGATTTTTACAACCTTGATTAGGCGAGCTTTATCGGGAAAATGGATGCCCTTTACCGATACCGTTGGTCTAGACTCATCCCACATTGCTGACAATTTGTCAACATCCTTTGTGAGGGCATCCACATTCGGCATACTTGGAAAATTATCAAGGTAGGGAATATTTCGCTCATGAAACGACACGTGGGACTTGTATACTCTTGGTCTAACGGGAGGTGGAGGAGCATGCTCCCTCGTCAGCTCAGGTTCGACATTCACTTCCTCCTCATCATCACCCTCATCAGAGAAGGGTGTGTCATATCCATACTCAACGGCATTGTTGTCATAATCATTATCATCTTCCTGACTCTGCGCATCTGCCAAATCACGAGTCAATATGTCGTCTACGGGCAACTATGTGAAGTCAAGAACATCAAGTTTCTCATTTTCACTGAAAAAAAAGAACAAAATGATAAGCTACTAAAATTGATTAATACTTTACATATAGCTATATCACTTCACTTACAACTCGTATTGTGTTGACATTCCATAATGGATATTTTCTTGTTGGTGATGACTCTCGGATGGACCACCATGCTCCAACACGCCAGAACTATGCATACTCCAACTAGGAGCAGAGTCATAACTTGTAAAATTCATATACGGATGGTAACCCCTGTGGAAAATACGAGTGTTAATACAAATCCAATTCAACATAAAAAAATGTTGTTAAAGCGTAGAAAAATTAAAGTTTATCAGTCGTCTTATGGATTTTGTAAAGTCGAAAAATTATTCCTTGCTGCTCATTTGCCGGTGGTGATAAGTTTAAATCAAGGCAAACTCTTTCATCAGAAATCTGTTCGGCAAAAGCTGCTCCAGAATAACCACCCGATAACTGGAGGTTATCCCTCATATGCACAACCTCATTATTGGGAACGTCTTCAACCTTGACGAATATTTCCAACAATTTCATCACAAGAAATTGTCTGTATTCATCCAGAATCCGCAAAAAACCTCTAAGAGTTTCATCTTCTTAGATGTTAAACTTAGAATAAAAAGCAAATCCCAGCGGAGTCACAGAATACGAATATTTACCGATTACTTTAAGGTTCGCCGAACGTTTTCTCACACTCATTCTTTTACATATCAACGATATCAATTTATCGTACTCCATTATAAGCGGCAATTTAACATGACACTATGGAGATAAAGTATACCTCACAGAGTTATTCTCCGCTACAACCTCACTCCC
>MU687961.1:288227-314516 GCA_026770625.1 Nicotiana glauca | reverse complement strand
ATATATATATATATATATATATATATATATATATATATATATATATACACACACAGCGGAATCGAAAATACTAGCCAAGTAAACGATATAGGAGGGGGAGCATGCTGTAGGGAGATAAGAATATGTGACGACCCAAAGGGTCATCACTGTTTTCTTATCCATTCTGAGCTTCCAAGGCCTTGAAAATTTCATTTATAGTCGCCTCGATTTGCGTACGCAGTTCGGGCGTGTAGCCGAAAGATCAAATATGAAATTCTGTGAAAGTTTGCTAAGTTTTGACATTTAAAATAAATAAATTTAACTTCAGTAAATATTTGGGATAAACGGACTTGGACTCATGATTTGATAGTCCGGTAAGGTCCGTAGGAAAATATGGGACTTGGGTGTATGCCCGAAATCGAATTCCGAGATCCCAGGCCCGAGAAATGAATTTTTGAGTAAAATTATTTTCTGAAAATATTTAAGGAAAATGAAAATGAAAACTGATTGATAAGTGATGGTATCGGGCCCGTATTTTGGTTCGTCGCCCGGTACAGGTCTTATATGTGGTTTAAGCGCTTTCTGTAAAGTTTAGTTGAAAACGAATGTCGTTTGACGTGTTTGAGTCTTAAAATGAAAAATTTGAAGTCTTACGAAATTTGGAAGAAATCATGAATTTTAAGGCTTAATTTATTATTTTTGATGTTATTTTGGCGATTTGATCGCACGAATAAGTTCGTAGGATGTTGTTGAGTTAGTGTATGTATTTGGTTAGAAGCCCCGATGGCTCGTGAGTGTTTCTAAGTGATTTCGGACTTAGGAAAATTACAGAAAATTACAGAAATAGTACCCCGTGAACAGTACCCATGAATAGTACCCCTCTGAATAGTACTACCCCGTAAACAGTACCCCTGAACAGTATCCCGTGAACAACAAAAACGCGTGAACAGTACCAACGACTTTCTGGACAGAACATTATGTTCTTAAAATGGGACAAAGTCCCATTTTTTATTTTTTAACGAATCGGAGCTCGGAAAAAGGCAATTTTTGGGATATTTTTAGAGAAAACAATGGGGTAAGTGTTCTTAACTTAATTTTGGTTAGAATACCCAAATCTATTACTAGTTTTGGCATTTAATTGGTGATCTTAGTTGAGAAAATCTTGAAAACCCTCTTGGTTTAATTTGAAGATTTGAGGGTTGAGTTGAAATCGGATTTTGGTAAAATTGGTATGGTTGGACTCGTGGTTGGATGGGTTTCATATTTCGTAATTTTTGTCGGGTTCCGAGACGTGGGTCCCACGGGCAAATTTTTAGTGCAATTTCAGATTTTAAATGAAAAATGTAGAATTTCATATGGAATTAATTCCTATAATTTTTATTGACTTAATCAAATTGTTTATGACTAGATTTGAGAATTTCAAGAATGAATTCACGAGGCAAAGGCTTGTTGGAATTTTGAATTGGTTGCAAAGCGAGATAAGTGTTTGATCTAACTTAGCTTGAGGGAATAGGAGTTGAGTCATATTTGTACTTGCTAATTGTCGAGTACGATGTATAGGCATGGTGACGAGTATCTATACATTGGTGTCTAGTATGACCGTGAGTTTTATTACTGTGAATATTTAGACTTTGCTATATCTTCCCTGTCTAAATGATGAACTATATACATTGTGAAAAGTATGAGAAGAAAATTGTGATGTTTAATATTTGAGGAGCGTTGGCTCAAATTATAAATGAACTGTCGAGTAAGAATGAAAGAAAGAGAAAGAATAATTAAATTATTCCCTTGCCAACAAAATATTCATGGAATTGTTGACATATTCCTTACTGGAAATTTTATCATATTTATTAAGTCCTTGTTGGACCCCTATTAATATTTTTCCAGTTTATTCCCTTGCTCCTTTACTGTGATTGTTGCTTGGGTGAGGAAGAGAGTAAAAACACGAATGGTGATGCCGTGCACTTATTGATGTTTGTTGTGATTTCTTTTTTTACTATTTGTTCAACTGCATTTAATTGTCTCATTTCCACTATCAATGTGATTCTTTAAGTCGACATTTTTCCTTTTGTTGTGTTGCTTGTTATTATTGAGTCAAGGTATATTTGTACTACGTCGTGTCTTGAATTTGTGCCATAATTGCTATATGTTTATGTGACTTAATTGCTACTTGTCATTAGTTATTTTCCTCGGTGAATTACAATTATTTTGCACTTGTTGTTTATAGATTTGTTTTAATTATTGTGTTTATTAGAGTAAATTTTATTTGAAAGAACTGTTGATAAAATGAAATGGGAGCGGGTGGTACGCCTACCACAAATGATATATTAAAATGGGAGCGAGTGGTATGCCTACCACAAATGATATATTAAAATGGGAGCGAGTGGTACACCTACTACAAATGATATATTGAAATGGGAGTAAGTGGTACGCCTACCACAAATGATATATTAAAATGGGAGCGAGTGGTACGCCTACCACAAATGATATATTGAAATGGGAGCGACTGGTACGCCTACCAGTACGCTTACCACAAATGATATATTAAAATGGGAGCGAGTGGTATGCCTACCACGAGATATTATAAAATAGGAGCGGGTGGTACGCCGACCACGAGATATGAGAAAAGGGATCGGGTTACAAGCCTGCAACAAGATGAGATAAATATGAAAGTTGTCTTTATTTCTTATTTCCGTGTTAGAAGTTCAACTGTAAATTATTTCTCCATTATTCCTTATATCATGTTTATATCTGATACTCCTGAATCATGTTCCCTTCCTACATTGACTTATTGTTTCTTGTACTTCCTTGTTATGTGTATATATATGTATATATTTGAACTGCACTGGATTAATTGGGTGTCTGGTCCTATCCTCGTCACTACTTCGCCGGGGTAGGCTAGGCACTTACCAGCACATGGGGTCAGTTGTGCTGATACTACACTCTGTGCTCTTTTGCACATATATAGGTTTCGGACAGCAGCAGAAGCAGTAGCGCGAGTATTACTATTTCGACCAGCGAGACACTAAGGTAGCCTTACCGGCATCCACAGGCCCGGCGTCTCCTCTATCTTTATTTTCAGTCTGTTATCTCATGTATTCGAGACAAACAGTTTTATACTTTTTTCAAACAGTTGTGTTTAGTATTCCTAGTAGTTCGTGAGTAATGTGATATCAGTTATTGGATAGAGGTTTATGTTAAATTTTTGCGTATCATTAGTTTTATTAATTAAAGTCTTCTGCTCATTTAATTTATTACGTTGTATTTATATTATTACTGTTAAATAAAGAGGAATTTTGTTAATAAAAGAGATAGATAAAAGTTGGCTTGCCTAACTCCTACTAGTAGGCGCCATCACGACTCCCGAGGGTGAAAAATTCGGATCGTGACACAATATTAATATTAAATCCGAAATAACAATCTAAGGACAACTTGTAATTAACAGCGGTCAAGAATCAAACACCCAAATAAACACACTTGTATCAATAATTGTTGCGGCACACAACCCGATCCTAATGTATGACAACATTGTTGCGGCGTGCAACTCGACCCTTAAATGTCACTGTTGCGGCGTGCAACTCGAACTATATCATTTAGTATTGTTGCGGCGTGCAACGCGACCCTAACATTTAGTATCATTGCGGCGTGCAACCCGACCCTCAACATTTAGTATTGTTGTGGCGTGCAACCCGATCCACATTTGTCATTGCGCCTCATCCAAACAACAGTCACAAATAAGGGGGGCAAGAGAGTAAATAAACAATAGCAAAAGTCTCAGTAAGGGGACACATAACAAATAATTAAAACCCGGCAAGGGCACAACATCAATGAACTCAATATCCCGGCAAGGGAGAAAAACCAACAAAAATCAACAAAACGTCCTGGTAAGGGAATAACCAATAACTCTTTCTCTTTCTTTTATTTCTTACTTCATGATATCACTTAAGCCCAAGCTGCACGGAATTACTTATCTCATATACCATCACAATCTACATTTCTAAACCGAGCCAATGCTCCACGAAGTACCAAGATCACAATTTCTATCACAAAGCCTGTACCACATATAGAAATCATCAATTAGACATGGAAGGCATAACAAGAACCAACTATCCGCAATTAAGGACTCACGGTTATGCTAGACATCAATGTATAGATATTAGTAACCAGGCCTATACATCGTACTCGATCAATTAGAAAGTAGCAAACAAGACTCAACTCCTATTCCTTCAAGCTAGGGTTAAACCAAACACTGACCTCAAAGCCTTAAATTCCACTCAATCCTCAACAATCGCTTTACCCCGCGATTCCACCTCCAATTTGCTTGAATTTAGTCACAAATTGCTCAATTACTTTAACAAACACTAAATGAATCAATTTGAATGCATATAATGAATTTCCCAAGTTTTTTCCAAAAATTCCAAAATTGCCCCCGGGCTCACGTGGTCAAAACCCGAGGTTCGAACCAAAACCCGATTACCCATTCCCCTATGAACTCAAATATGTAATTTGTTTTGAAATCGGACCTCAAATCGAGGTCCAAATCCCCAATTTTTAGAAAGCCTAGGTTCTACCCAAAAACCCAAATTTCACCTATGAAAATTCTTGATTTTAAGTGAAAAACATGTTAAATGATATTAAAGATTGAAAGAATTGAGTAAAAATAGACTTACAAATGATTTGGGATGAAGATTGTTGTTGAAAATTTGCTTATGGTATTTGGGTTTTGAAAGAATGGTGAAAAGTATGAAAATTCGAGTAAGTATAAAATTTGCTGGGCTACAGATATGGGAAATAGGAAGTTGGGTTCGCAATTGCGAACCCTGCATGCTTGGGAAATGTGACACTACTGTTCGCATTTGCGAACTCAGACTTACCAAGGGACCTTCGCATTTGCGAAATGGGTCCACATTTGCGAACCTTGGCCGGCCTAGGCTGGTTTCTCATTTGCGAACCAGCCTTCGCATTTGCGATAGCTGGTGCAGATAGCTAATACCAGATTTTTTTTCAAAAAATGAGAAATGCAATCCGACACCTATCCAAAACTCACCTGACCCCTCGGGGCTCCAAACCAAATATGCACACAACCTCAATAAAATCCTACGGAGTTATCCATGCGATCAAATCGCCAAAATAACATCATATACATCGAATCAAGCCTCAAAACTCATGTTTTTCTTTGAAATTTTCATAAAGCATCAAATTTTCATTTTAAGTCCGAATCACGTCAAACGACGTCCAACTTCAACCAAATTTTACAGAAAGCGCTTAAACCATATATAAGACTTGTACCGGGCGTCGGAACCAAAATACGAGCTCGATACCACAGTCTTTTAATCAAATTTCATTCCAATTTCCTTAATAATTTCAGAAAAATTCATTTCTTGGGCTCTAGACCTCGGAATTCGATTCTGGGCATATGCCCGAGTCCCATATTTTTCTACGGATCCTCCGAGACCGTCAAATTACGGGTCCGGGTCCGTTTACCCAAAATATTGACCGAAGTCAAATTTATTCATATTAATATCAAAATTTATCATTTTTCATACAGAATTCATATTTAAGCTTTCCAGCTACGCGCCCGGACTGTGCATGTAAATCGAGGCAATCCCAAATGAGGTCTTCGAGACCTCGGAAGTACAAAAAAAGTAGGAAAACAAGTGATGATCCCTTTGGGTCGTCACAATATGCCCCTACTATTTAATCAAGGATTGAAGGGTGATATACCTACTCATATTCATACTCACATGCTTATGGTCGTACGAAATAAAATTAACCTTGACAATAAAGAACTAGTAAAAATAAGTTTAACATATTCAATTAATCCCCAGATTGGCTAATCGGCATGGTTCATGAATACTTATAAGCCACATGCATAAGTTTCAATAAATTCATAGTTTAGTCTTTAGCTTTTATTGTTTTGTCTTTTTCTTCCGAAGAATCAATGGATTTTGACAAAGAAACGAAATGTGAACCACCATACATGCCGTGTGTGATACTGCAGGAATAATTTGGTTATAATTATTTCTGTAATTTTGGACCATTAAAAAAAGACTACTTAGGATTTCTGTGGAGTATCTCTATCACGATCCAATCTACCATGTCGTGATGGCGCCTAATGTGAAACTAGGCAAGCCGACTCTTTTACCAAAAACAAGCCGATAATCCCAAAATGAAGATATCTTTAAGCTATTAAATAAAAAAACTTCATAATATAAGTTTGAATAGAAAAATGCGGAAAGAAAACCTCGAAATCGAGGTGTCACAAGTCAGGAGCATCTATTAAAAATTGTCTGAAAACGCTAAGACTAATACATTCTAAAAATCAACTAATAATATCCATTGGAAGATAGGAGGGAGAAAAACAAGGCTGCGATCGTCATGCAACTACCTTAACTCCAAAATATCCACGACGGATGAAAAATCAACGCTCGCTAGCACCTCTAGCAACCCTTGGATCTGCACACAAGGTGCAGGGAGTCATGTGAGTATGCCAACTCAGTAAGTAATAAAGGCAAATAAAGACTGAGTAGTAGGAAACACATAAAATCCACATCATGAAATCTCAGTAAGTACAACACGTTTTCAAATCAGTATATGAGTAAAATCATCTCGTTTAAAATTCAGTTTTCGGTAAAAAATATTTGAATATGCGTTTCAACAGTTTCAACAAAGGCTCAATGCAATTTAGAGTAAAAGTGAAGAAAATCATAAGTAGCCTCTCGAGCAAAACAAAGTTCGTATACAGCCCTTCGTGCAACATGAATCATAAACTGCCCCTCTTTCCTAATATCCTCACAAAAATAGGCCCTTGGCCTCACTCAGTCACAACCTCTCAAGCCACTCGGGCTATCAGTAAAACATGGTGCTCAGCCCAAAATGTCGTTTTATGCATCAAAAACTGGGTAAATAAGACTAAATTATGAAATCAATAAACACAGCATGACTGAGTACATATCTTAAATAAGAATAGAAAGGAAATAATAAGAAAAAGGCTCCTAAGGGTCCAAACAACTTTGGCACGAGGCCAAAATATGGTATTCAACCCAAATTTATAGAAATTCTTTCAAAAACACATAAGTATCATATAGTTTTCAGTCAAATATGCAGCTTAAAAATTGCTACGGGATGGACCAAGTCACAATCCCCAACGGTACACGTCCACACTGGTCACCTAGTATGTGCGTCATCTCAAGATAATGAAAAAATATAAAATTTGGGGTTACATACCCTCAGGACAAGATTTACAATCATTACTTGCCTCCAACCGGAAAAATCCCTACTCCGCAACGCCTTTGCCTTTAGAATCGACCTCCGAATGTCCCGAGTCTGAACAAAGGCAATACAATGCAATCAATATAGTCCAATGCACCAATTCCATACAAAAAATTATCAAATTATACCAAAATCCCGAAATTCACCCAAACCTGGCCCCGGGGCCCACATCTTGGAATCTAACAAAATCACAAAACTAGAAACTCCTTTCGTTCACGAGTCTACATATATAAAAATTATCAAAATCCGACATCAAATGATCCCTCAAATATTTAAATCAAACTCTCTAATTTCAAACCATAATACATTCAATTTCATCCCTAATTTCTACTAATTTTATGCTTAAACAACTGAAAATTACCAAAATCACAAGTATTAAGCTCAAATAACTTACCTCAATCAGTATCCCCTTGATTCCGTCTTCAAAACCCTCCAAAAAGCTCCAAAACCGAATGAAAATGGTGGAAATAACTCAAATTTTGCGAAGAGTCAAATTTATACCTTTTGCCTTGGCATTTCCGCACCAGCGGCACCTTTAATCGCACTTGCGCAACCGCTTGTGCAGTCCAAATAATCGCACCTATGGTTTTCACTTAAACACCCAAGACCGCATATGTGTCTCAAGCATCGCACCTGCGGTTCCGTAGATGTCTCAAACTCACCACATATGCGATTCTTCTCTTGGCCCTCAAATTCTGCATCTGCGACTTTCCCACCGCATCCGCAGGTGCGGAAACATCAGAAGTAGCAGCTTCAGCTACACAATCTCAATTCCAAAACCTCCGTTAATCATCCGAATTCATCCCGAGGCCCTCAGGACCGGAAAAAAAAATACCAAGAAGTCATATATCATCATTCCAACTTAGTCGAACATTTGAAGAACTCAAAATAACATCAAAACAATAAATCACCCTCGCAAGCCTAAGAACTTCTAAACTTCTGAATTCCGCAAACGATTCCGAAACCTACCAAACCTCATCCGAATAACCTGAAACTTTGCACACACGTCACAAATGACACTACGGACCTAATCTAATTTCCAGAATTCTATTCCGACCCTGATATCAAAATTTTTACTACCGGCCGAGAAACGCCAATTTTTCAATTTTGTCAATTCAAGCCTAAATCTACTACGGACCTCTAAATCACATTACACACGCGCTCCTAACTCCAAATAACCTAACGGAGCTAACCTAACCATCAGAAAATCCGATATTATTTACACATAAGTCAATATCCGATTGACTTTTCCAACTTAAACTTCCAAATATGATACTAAGTGTCTCATTCCATACCGAAACTACTCCGGACACGAACCAACCAACACGATACAATGAAATATAGCTGAGGAACACATAAAGAAGTAGAAATAAGGGGATATGGGGCTATAACTCATGAAATGACCGTTCGTTTCATTACATACTCCCCTTCTTAAACAAATGTTTATTCTCGAATGACTCTAGAAACATACCTAAAGCGTCAAAAGGTGTGGATATCGGTCCCGCATCTCCCGCTCGGTCTCCCAAGTAGCCTCTTCCACGGGCCGACCTCTCTGCACCTTCACTGAAGCTATATCCTTTGATCTCAACTTTCATACATGCTGCTCCAAAATAGCAATTGGCTCCAAATCATAAGTCAAATCACCGTCTAACTTAACCGCGCTGAAAAACAAAACACGAGACAGATCGCCAATATACTTCTGGAGCATAGAAACATGAAATACTGGATGCACACCCAACAATGCTCATACTGGATCCACAAATTCAACACATAATTTATAAAGGATTGAAAAATCAGCTCCAATGTTTCAGAGTTCAAAGGAGTCTTAGAGACTCAAGGCAGTGCTCACACTGGAGGTGGTACGAACCTAGATCGCTAAGAGTAGAAGTTTGAAAAATAGTATATATAAGGGTTAGGGGATAGTTTTAGATAAAAGTTTGATTCTTTAGGAACAAACAAATTTAAAATACAAGACTACAAACATGACAGAATCCATATTTATCAGATTGGTATTAGTTCATAAATTGGTTATATACTAGTAATTAAAGCAATCAGAACAAGAGCATGGGTACTTGAATTATAAATAGAACTGAACACACATTGTTGGCAATACCTAAAACCTGTTCTAAATAGGGAGCATGCAGTTGAATCCATAAAGGTTTCATATTACTGAAGATTAATTAGTTTAGGTGGGACCATATGGGCATGTATTAAATAGAAACATGCTGAAGTATGAAATAACTAACCAAACAAAATAGCACAGGGTAGCAGGAACTAAAACATACCAGTCTAGGAAGAAATAAATAGAAATTATGGGCCAGACATGCTAAGGTAAACTAACCACACAAGCACATAGAACATAATAGCTTAACATAAGTTAAGGCATACTAGTTTGCAAAGAGGAAACATATGGCAAACAGGGGCATATCGAGGTTTGAAGTGAATAAATCATATAATCACATGGAACAGAACAAGATAATAAGAACTAAGGCATAACAGTTGTGAAAGAGATGGTCAGGAATCATGTATCAAACATAAGCATGTTGAGGTCTGCGATATAACTGACTACATAAACATATAGAATAGAACAATATAACATGAGTTAGCACATACCAGTAGAGGAGAAAGTAAATATGTAGAAATATATAGGTTCCAGAATAACTTGGCTTTGGCTTTCAGCCGGCCAAATAATAGCCACTTAGCACAGAAGTCAGAATAAGAGCAAGAGAGAGATTATGTTTGTAGTGAGAATAGGAGAGTTCCAGTGATTTCTAAAAGGGAAAAGGGGAAGGGTTTTATAGCATACAATAGATCATAACACATAAGGAAATGAACCAATCACACGCAAATAAGGTATAAAAAATCAATTAACAATCAATTTAGGTCGGCATAAATCAATTAACAAGCATAAAATCAGGCTAGCATCATTTAATAGACTCAATCGGTAGTCAAATGAGGTAAGGAATATTTCCAAAATCGATTAGAAGTCGACTTTAATAACTAGAGCATAAATGAGGCCCATAAGGTTAAGTCAAAGGGAAGTAGTATAAATTATTAATCAGATATTGGTCCAAATAAGGTAAAAACAAGTAAATCGAACAAAATAAGAAAGTATTAGTATCGTACACAAAAGGAAAGATTAAAACTCATTAAAGGGTTTCAAAACCCTACGTTTGGGTAAACCATAAAGTCAACAGAGAAACAAAGGCGAAATAATTGTACTTTGTATAATGAACATAGACAAGAGGTTTATTCGAAAAGTACAAAGAATCGAACTAGAGAAGATCTGACACCCTAATTTTAGGAAGAATAAATTATTTTAAAGAAACAACTATAGGAATAGCATAGATACAGAAAGATACATGAAATATTAAAGAAAAAATACTCAAAATTAAGGAACCTTGATAGATATGAAAAGATCTGGGTCCTAATTTAGGGTAAGTAAAATTGAGCGGAAAAATCTTTAATAAATTCAAGAAAAAAACACAGGTAGTCATGCAAAAACATAGATGTGCTTTTTTTTTTTCACGAAAATAAGTACTGAATCTTAATAGATTTAAAAGGATCTAAACCCTAGCCTTCAGGGTAAAATAAGGAATAAACAACATCTCAGAGGTTCAAACCATAAGGAGACGGAGAAAGAATATAGATGGAAACAGATGAAGATTCGAACCAGATTTGGTTCAAAGCAAAAGAGATCCACTTGCCATGTTAGGCAAGTGATTATGTAAAACCATAATCGGTTAGCCAGTAGAGAAAGGGATCCGGATAAGGCAAGAAATCACCAAATAATTCCATATCTGATTGGGAGTCAAAGGGATTTGGAGGGGATTTTGGGTGACGGCGCTTAGGGTTTGAGAGTGAAGAAGGGGAGATTGAGAGCATTTAGGGGCGGCGTGTTTGGGGTTATGAGGGATTAGGGTTGGGTTGAGTTAAGTTAAAAGGCGCGAATGTATTGTGAACCGTTGATCTTTTGAGATCAACGGCTAGGATTAGATTTTGGTCGAGGCCGGTTAATTTGGACGATTTTGGGTCTGGGTTGGACGGGTATGGGTATTGGGCTAGCTAATGTATTTGGCTGGGGTAAATGAGTTAGGCTAGATCCGAAATTGAGCATTTTTACGGGCTGGATTTTAAATACCTAATTAAATCAGTAAAATAATTTATAAAAACAATTAATTAATAAATAAAAATGTCATTTGTGCATGAAAATAATTTAAAATAAATACTTAATATTATAAAAACATAAAAAGTTATTTTCTATATAGATAATATAATTATGCATATATATGGGCTATTATTGCAAAATATGCAATTCTAGTCTAAAAATAAATACAATTAAAATATTTAAGAGATATATGGGCATAAATAATAAATTTAAATGATTAAATTATAATAAAATAATATGAGGGATAATTATTGGATATTTGTATAATAAAAATGCATAAATAAATTTGTTTAAAGCCTTTAAAATTATAGAAAAAATTATAAAAATACTTGTGCATGTTTGTAAATGCATGTGCACTATTTTGAACATATATATGCAAATTTAAAAATATATGTGGGAAAAATTAGGTATAAACAATCTCTACTACAAACTGAAACCGTATATGTGATAACTACATCGGAGGACTCAGCCTCGGGCCTTGCTGGAATAGCATAACATTGGGGTTGGGCCCTACCACCCTGAACTTATCCCTGGGATGACCTCCTTCTAGCTGACCTCCACCTCTAGCGGCTTGGCCTCCACCTCTAACAGCCTGACCTCCACCTCTAGCGGGCTGACCCCTACCTCTAGCTCCCTAACCCTTACCTCTAGTTGGCTGGGCAAGCGGAGCTGGAATCATGGCACGAGAACTCTGTTGTTGCGACTGAACACCCACTAATCTTGGACAAGTCCTCCGGATATGCCCCTACTCACCACACTTAAAGCATCCATCTGAATACTGCGGTTGAGGAAAATGAGACTGACCTTTACAGGCCGGCTGACCGCGATAATAACTCCAAATAGGAGGTGCTCTGATGGGAGCTGGCGGTGCACTATAACGTGGCTATCCTCAAGGAGGTACATAAGGACAACGACCCCCTGGAGCTCCATGGGATGCTCAGAGCGTTGAATGAAATGACCTGGGATGATGGCCTCTACCAAAATTACCTCGACCTCCAGATGAGGTCCCACTGAATCCACCGGAGTGACGAGGCCTCTTGTCAGACCCCTTACCACTCCCCAGAGCTAAAACCATCTCAACTCATCTGGACACATTGGCTGTATCCTGGAAAAAAAATCTCACTACATGTCTTCTTAACCATTTGTAATCTGATAGGCTGAGAAAGTCCCTTAATAAACCTCCTCGCCCTCTCTCTCAGTGGGAAGTATAAGAAGAGCATGACGGGCTAAGTCCACAAATTTGGTTTCATACTGAGTGACGAGAACCCTGTTGAAGGTGCTTGAATTGCCTCTGATAGTCCTCTCTCTTAGTAATAGGAAGATACTTCTCCAAGAATAGATGATAGAACTGGTCCCAAGTGAGAGCTGGTGATCGAGCTAGTCTGGCAAACAATAATCTCTCTACTATTTCTTGGAGGAATCTAACAGACGAAAAACAGCAAAGTTGACCCCATTGGTCTCCACTATCTCCATGTTCCGTAGAACCTCATGAAACTCTCCAAACAGTCCTGGGGATCCTCTGAAGATGTACCACTATAGATAGTAGTGAAAAGCTTGGTGAACCTGTCCAACATCAACAAAGCAACAGAAGATATAGCTGATCCATCACCAGTTTGCGCTACAACACCCGGCGGGACTGCCCCAACTGGCTAAGCTGTTAGAGTCTGAAACGGAGGAGCCATCTACTTCGGAGTGTGAGTAGCAAGAGTCCGTGCTCCTCCTCTAGCACGAGAGATGGTTGGTGCTAATGCAAGTATGGTTGCCTGAGTAACACTCTCCATAAGTCTCACTAGACGGACCAAATCATCTTGAATCACCGGGGTAGCGATGAACCCCTCTAGAACTTGAGTTGGACCCGCGGGAACGGTCTGGGCTGGAACCTCATCATCAAACTCAACCAGAGGCTCCGCCGCTGGTGCTGTTGCTCAAGCTCTAGGCTGAGCAATGCCCCTGCTCGGCCTCATCCTCTACCCCTCATAGGAGCTGCCACTAGGGGCTCGGGCTGCTGATCAGTTGATGAAACAGTACATGTTCTCGCCATCTGCAAAAGAACAAAGTAGAGAATTCAATTAGCATTGAGAGATCAAACCGCACGATAGAGATGAATAGAAGTGAAATTGTTCCTAACTTTGTAGCCTCAAGGGGATAAGCACTGACACCTCCATACCGATCCCTGAGACTCTACCAAGCTTGTTCGTGAATCGTGAGACCTAGGCAACCTAGTGATCTAATATAAACTTGTCACGACCCGAATTTTCCATCTTCGGACCGTGATGGCACCTAATATTGCACTTGCTAGGCAAGCCAATGTTACAGAATATTACACCTTTTTCTTTATCATTTTACAATTTAAAATTTAATAAGATCTAAACCAGGGGAAAATAAAAACAAAAGCACATGATTTAACTAGTTATGTTTATACTATTAACGAAAAATATAAGTAGATACCACCCAGTAATTGGTGTCACAACTCATGACCAGTCTACGAATACTACAAGTATTGGTTTGAAAGAAAAATGTAATAAAATGGAATGAAGTAAAGATAGGATAGGACGCCAGGGCCTGCGGACGCCTGCAGGACTACCTTGGGTCTCCTGAGTGAAGTGAAATCAACCAACCTCTCGATCAACCACTAGCTCCGAAATCTACACAGAAAGTGTAGAGTGCAGTATCAGTACAACGGGCCCCATGTACTGGTAAGTGCTGAGCCTAACCTCGACGAAGTATTGACGAGGCTACAGCGGGGCATAACACAATATATATACATATACATATATATATATATATATATATATATATATATATATTTATATACATATACATATATATATATATATACATATATATACATAAACTGCAACAGTTTATACTAAACAGAAAAGTAATACAGAATGAAATAGAATAATAACATGCATTAAATGAATACAAAATCCAGTCGTTCTACCAACACTCAGCTATAATCAATCCTTAAAGGATTTACAACATTACAATAATGAACATCAGCAGAATGCCAATACATCAACGACAAATGATGCGGCGCGCATCTCGATTCCACCATATAATCAACAACAGTATAATCATTCACCCGTATTACTCTTTGTTGCAGCGTGCAACCCGATCCCACCAGTAGCTTGCTTGACAATTAGCCACACAACTGCCGAACTTCTCTTTGTCTAGAAATTTAAGAAAATATTGATTAAGTGTTAGGTATCACCAAATGCAAAAGCGAATGGTATGACTTATGAGTTATGAGTTATAGGCAGGGGTATGAAATATGCAAGATTAGGCTAATTTTGGGCGAATTAAAATGGGTTGGGTCATAACCATTTCAGAATTTGCTCCGTGACACACGAATTAATATGAGTTAAACTATTGATCATAATACACTCCATCCAACTCAACTATTTTAATTTGTTTATAAAAATATTATTCATTCTCTATCAGTTGGGGCAACAATGCTATTAAAATTTGCCCATATTTTATCTTTTTGCTTGTTACAATGTATATAACGTGAATTTTTTTTTTTTCCTTATCCCAATATTAAAGACCTGCAAGACCTCCATTAAAAGAACACAATAAAAAAAAATTATACATATTAATAGAGACCACTGAAAATAAAATAGAAGAGTAGCATAATTCCTCTATGGTGAATTCCCTAGAGTTCTCAATTAGATTCTAGTTAGAATGCCCCGCCTATTTCTCCGAAAAAATATTTTTTCTATCATAAATGTTATTTTCTTAAACCCACATCTGGCATTTGGGGTTTACTAGTTGTGTTTTCCATCGAAGAATATAGGCAAATCGTAATACCTTTTTATCGTTGCTTCTCAAATCTCAGAACAGCACACTGTCATAGCTTTCAGGGTAATTTCTAAAACATAGAAAGAAGAATGGTATTTGGTCTAAGTAGTGTCCGGCTAACCCACAGCCAGAGGAGGACTTAGAATTTGATAGATACTTGTGTGTGGGTTGTATTTATGTGTAATTCTCATTTTATTTATTTATTCTTTTACAATTCGCTTAATCACCAAATTAAAATGACGGAAGCTTTTTCATTATTAATCATAGCTTTCATGTATGGACCTGCGGATGCTGCTTCCCTAGCCAATCGGTTCTCTACGGCAAACTAGCCGCTCTTTCGGTGCGACTTTTACGGCCAACTAGCCACTTCTGTGGTCTAAACAATGCAGGTGCGAAGGCACCTGATCTCAGCAGACTTCCAACAATTCTTGTAAGTCCCCAATTGATCCGAACTCAATCCGAAACACACTCGAGCCAAAACAATCTACGGACCTCCAAATTCACATTCGGACATATGCGTAAGTCCAAAATCATCATACGAATTTATTGGACCCACCAAAATACCGCTCCGGAGTCATCTACATACAAGTCAAACTCCGATAAAATCTTACAACTAAATCCTTCAACCAAAGGACTAAGTGTCGAGCTATCGGGGATAATCGGAAAAGGGTTAACAGTTAGGATATAGTTGATGGAGGCTCTTTATGGACAATGATAAGAAATAAATAAAGAACAAGTATGAAGATAATAAAATAGAGAAACAATATCAAGGAGTGTATTGGGGAGAGAGAGAGAGAGAGAGAGAGAGAGAGTTATTATTTCGTATAGAATAGTTTGAGCAACAGTAGCCCCTTATAAAATAATGAGGATCCTCTTTATATAGAAGGTAAATCCAGCATAGTACAAAATGTAATAATTGTAAAGGTATGGAAATGGGACGGCTAGATGTGAAACCTCGATACAAGTTCCGGACAGGCCGGCTTTGCCAAACTTATCCGCGTGCCTTGGGAATTACCCATTTGATTCTAGCCTCGATCAGTATTCTCTTCGGGCCGAGCCTTGAAGAGCTCCAAGGGAGGGAACTGGTCACAGCTTCGCGTCCCTGGGGCCTCGAGGTATTCCTCTGAAGTGATTTAAAAGAAAGAAATTGAACCCTCTGATTTTTCCGCATACAGATAGTCTTCTCGTTTCTCAGAACGAAGCGATAGGAAACGATTATGATACCCGACTCCTCAAGCTTCTCGTGAAAACGTCATACCGATGACACAGCCTATGGCATGAGTTTTCACGATAACCAGGACATCCTATGAACTTGTCTTTTCGATGCTATTCAATGTGCTGTCGATTCCCGTTTTTCAAAGTGACTGTACCGCCGTCGATTCGGTCCTTCGAGAACATATTAATTATATATGTCGGTCAGTCTTCCAAAGGCATTGATAGCCGGGTCATTATCCCCTTATGAATGGGGGCATTGTGGTGTTACATCTCTATCCAAGTGCCTTCCTTCATTTATTCATCCATTTCTTCTTGTCCTTTATTGCTAATCACCATGTTTAATGTTTACGGATTTAAGGCTGTTTGGCAGCATTCCCATTGGCTGCGCGAGGGCCTCCCGCCTGATTTTTCCTTTGTCGAGCGAAAACATGCCATCTTCTTGTTGTTGTTGTTACGCCTGCTACTGATGTCCTTATTGGCTCGAGATGATGATACTGGGGCGACTGACATTATCCAATCTAAAAAGGGAATTTTGACTCTACACCATTACTCGGCAGAGTATTCGGACTATACACCGTTGCTCACTCTCCTACCTTGGCCTGGTGTGGCACTTCATCCCTTGGGTTTTTTCTCCCAAGGGATAAAATGGTAGAACCGGCCGTTGAGGTTGGGGCCCACCGAATCTTTAACCTTTGGCTTCGGCGGGTTATGTCTCTTTTTCTTGCCTCTTCTACATCCTCCCCCTTTTCTCTTCTTCATCTTCTTCCTCGGTTATGTTATTCTGAGGGATCGACCTGGAACCTAGAGGAGGTGGTGATCGAAGGAGTTGCTTTCGAGGATGCGAGCTCGAGGAGGCAGCACTCGGAGATGCTGCTACCGGACATGAGCCTTCGAAGGTATACTAGCTTCTTCGGCTTTCACTATAGGCGTGCACCCATTTGCTTATTTGTTTATGTGTAGAGATCCTTTGTATGCTTTTGTAATCAAATGTAAGGGTCCCTCGAGGGCCATTGTAAGAAAATGTTTATGAATATAATGATATTTGCTTGACTTCTACCTTTGACACTTGCCATATTTTTGTATATTCTTCTGCACTTACGGAGATTTTGAATGTTTACCTCAATTGACGATCGCCAATATCTAACTTGGGTGCGAGCATTCTTTTTGGTCTTTTGCTAATAAAAATGGCTCCTTTCCGAGCCCAACGTTGTTTCTAGGGCCAGACCTGAAATGGTTCGATAGACTCGGGTCATTGGGACCCTCGAGAGATATGAAGATAGTGCATCGAACCTTGATATTTTTGGGAGTGGTCTCTGAGTGAAGGTTAACTTCAGGCACCTGGAGATTTACTTTGAACCTGATGTAGATAACCTTTTAAGGCGTTGTAGATAGGTACTTTTTTTCTTGAGAGGAACCTTCGCGGTCGGATACCTTCTCGGGATTAGAGACGATGTTGGCGATCGTTTGAATCCTAACTTCCTTTAGATGGAGGTTATAGAGGTCGATTACCACCTCGGGATTGAAGATAACGTTGTTGGACTTTTGGAGCCTAACTTGGGTAGGCAAACCATTATTGTTTCCCCATATATATATGGGGTTGCTCCTGCTTCTTCGGAGATCCCATTATTTTACAAAACTATTCTTCCGTTTTTGCATCGAGTCCTTCATCACCTTAGCACCAAAGCATTTGTGTAGGTTCCCACTTCAGTTTGCTAGTTCCACCATAGCCATGACTGCTACTTTGGGGTTTGCCCGGCAGAGAAGGGAGAATTTCACTCCTAGTGCTTAGGATCCATGGGAGTTTAGTTTGAAGACCATGTCATTGATAAGAGAGAAGTACCTGGAGCTAGTAAGGAGAGGCTACAGATGGGGCGAGGGGGTAGCGTTGCAGGCACTTCCCCCAGATGAGGGTATCACGGACCTTGCCGATGGATTATTGAATGTATAGTTGTACCCTTTCGCATTAGGCCCCCTTGATATGTTCGTGCTCGGTTTCTATTTAAAGTATCGGGTTACCTTGGCGTAGGTACATCTTTTGTTTTGGTGAATAGTGTTGATGATGAGGTTCTTCGCGGAGAAGGCATGGCTTGAATTCACGCTCGGTCACCTTGTCACGCTATACCAGACCTTTCATCATCGAGGTCTGCTAACCTTGCGATGCCATTCATCCATGCCCTTTGTTATTGACGATGAGAAAGATGGAAATCGAGAGTGGGTTAGTCGATTTGTCCGAGTCTGAGCGACTGACGTTATCCTGTGGAACTTATGCCATTCAAAGAGGAATGGAATTATACGCGTGGGTGGAGTGCCTCGTGCTTTCTCAGACTTGTTCACGGCGGAAGTTAGTTTAGTAATCGTGTTTCCTTCTTTTCTGCAGCAATTTCATGGGTGCCGGGCAAGGTTCCTGATCTGTCTGGCTGGGTCCGGAAGCTAGCAACCCATTTGACTTGTGACGAGTGTAGGTGGCGAGCCGTATCCCAGGTTAGACGGGAAGCAAAATATCATGGTATGTTTGCATGCTGCTTTTATCTTGTCCCTCGTACATTTAGGAGGGATTTTTCTCCTTTTCATGTATTGATCTTGCCGTCGTAGGTGTCGGAAGGTTTCTAAGGAAGAGGTTGTGCTCCTCCGGAGAAGGAGAGGCGCTGCCATCTTTTGACCTAAAGGATGACAATAATAGATGGGGTATGTATTTGCATTACAATGACGCTCACCACAGGGCGAAAAGAGGTCGAGCCTTTGAGGAGAAAGCATCGTCCGAGCCTGCTCTATCCGAAGTCTCCGATCCTAGAGATGAGGTTCCTCCGAACGATCATGCCAACATGGATTCATTCTTCCAGGGCAGAGGGAGCTAGATTAATAGAGGTGTGCTCTACTTTCAAGGAAGTCCCGGACCTCACTTCGCGGTGAGCCTTGACATAGGCCTTTCGAATCTCGCGTCTTCCCTTCCTTATCGAGTTTTTCTTTAGCAGGCTTAGGTCTAAGTTGCTTCGTCATAGGGCTAGGCTCCAGAAAGCTCTGGATGAGGGCAAGTTCCTTGGGCTCCTTTGTGAGGAGAAGAAAGTTGAGCTGGCACACTGGCAATATGAGGCGTACCAGAGCTCGAATTACGAGAGCTATTTTATGGAGCAGGTAACTTCCCATCCTAGGCGGGTATGAGTTTTGCTTTCTAACCTCTCAGGCTAACTCTTTGCCTATCCAAGCTACAGAGAAACACAAAGGCCCTGGAATGCCTCAGGGGTGAAGCCAGCCGAATCAGGAATGACTGCATCGTGCTAAGAGCTCAGGCGTAGGTTCAAGCTTTAGAGGAGAAGGGTTTTGCCTTGGCTAAAGTTTCTGCCTTGGAGGTCCAACTCCGCTTAGGTCGTGATAACGCTTCAATTCAAGCAGATATGATCACGAAGCTCAAATCTGAACTTTCGAAGGTCAGGGCTGAGATCATTGATGCTCGGAACGAAGCTACACTGAGCTAGGCTAAGGCTGATAAGGAGATGACATTTTATTTGAAGGATGCTACTGATGCCCCAACTGATTTGAAGAGGGCCATCGATCGTGAAGAGAGGATCAAAGAATATGCTCGTTGTAGATCCCGAATAAAGGTTCTTTAGGAGATCAGTGTCAGGGGATTTGTTCTCCCAGAAGAGTTGGCGCGAGCGAGGGCGGACGAGCGTGATGCTCGGTCACTTCCTTCTAATGCCGAGGAGAGTGAAAATGAGGCTGGTAGGCCTTAGCCTTTAGGGGCGGGGCATATACTTTTCCATCTTGTATGTGATATTTGCAGAGCATGTTTTGTAGATAGAGAATGCATTTTTCAAGTATGTAACTAAAAGAAAATTTGAAGCTTTATTTCTTATGTACCTCTTTCTGCTTCGCTTCTGACCAGGTGTGCTGGTTTCAGAGTTGGTGAGAATCCTTATACTCGTGATATGGGTCCGGTGCTCATTAGGTAGGCCTAGGGGCTCTTACGCGTTCGGGTGATGCGGCCTTTAGTGTAAGCTGGCATGGAGCTTTTATGCTTTTGCTCAACTGTTTTAGGTTCAGTCTCTAAGTCGCGCTTCGACTCGAGCCCATTCGACCCTCAAGCTTTTGTGTCTACATAAGCGGGCGACAATGGCTCTCACGCCTTGCCCTTGGGCATTTTTATTTTAACTATTTTAAGTTCAGTCTCCAAGTCGGATTTTGACTCAAGCACAATTGACCCTCAAGTTCTGTATTTGCATGGGCTGGCAACGATGGCTCTTATGCCTTAGGTCGAAGTGACCTTTTATGACTGCGGCCTTGAGGCTCATGAAGTTGGCGATGATGGCTCTTACGCTTTGCCCTTAGGCATGTATAGTTAACTATTTTGGATCCGGTCTCCGAATCGGGTTACGACTCGAGCTTATTTTGACCCTCAAGCTTTCAAATTTTAAGCTGACGACAATGTCTCTTTACGCTTTTGGTCGATGTGACCTTTTAGTGTGTGGCCTTGAGGCTCGTTAGGCTGGAGACAATGGCTTTTATGCTTTTTCCTTTAGGCATGTGAAGGCTTTGTTTTTCTCTCGTTAAGGTATTTTTTAAAATAATTCTGCTGACCCGTCACCGGTTCGAGAAGAACCTCGATTTCAAGTCGTTTGTGGCGATGTTCGAGCACCTCGAAAGGTTTAGTTTGTAGGCTGAGTAGCTCGAAGCCTTTGTGATTTGGAGCTAAAATGGTCAAAGCTCTTTTGCATGTCGATGGTAGCCTGTTTAACCTATTCTTTTCAAAGTATATTCGAAGTAATGGCCTATGATTTTATAGCGACGATCAGGCGTCCCCAAGTCACTTTAATTTGGATGGTACAACCATATAACCATAGTCATTTGTGTTGTGCCGGAGCCATTTGTGATCCCGAGTGTAGTAGTTTAGGAGTTTACATCGAGGGTATGCCCTTTTGGGTGTCTTACGAATACGACGTATAGCATAAACTTCGGTATTGAGTTTATGTTTGTAGTAAGGTCTTTCAAAATTTTCATGCCTTTTGAGATCTTATAGTGTTGTTGATACTTGGTGCAAGTATGATTCATGCCTTCTTGAGGTCTTACAGTTTAGTTGATACTTGGTACAAGTATGATCCATGCCTTGCTTGAGGTCTTACAGTTTAGTTGATACTTTGTACAAGTATGATCCATGCCTTGTTTGAGGTCTTACAGTTTAGTTGATCCCTTAAATAGGTCTTACTAGATTGAGTCTGCCCGCTCAGGGTCTTATGGCCTCGGGTTTTTTAAATGAATGGCGATTTTGACAGTCTCCGAGTCATTGAGTTTGCTTAGGCTCAGGGGCCGTTACTCGTGAGCTCGGAATTGCCTTATTGAAGGCTTATGACTTTGGAGATTCCGTCCCACGGGTCATGTGCTTTCTGAGTTTGCAATGCCAGTCTCTGAGAGTTCGGGATAATTTCCTTTTTTTGGAGATGTTTCGTAAATTTTGTACTGCCTTATCGAGGGCTTACGAGTTTGGAGTCCTGACCCTGAGGATATGCGTGTGCCGAATTATTGACGCTAGTCTTCGAGTATTTTGGGGCGTTCTCGATTGAGGGATCCTTGTTATGAAAATGCTGAATTTTCTTTGGAGTACGCGATGCTTTTGGTGAAAGATATTCTTTGATTGTTTAGCATAAGTACATGTTGTTTTGTTGCCGTAAGCCCGCCTTATATGGACACGGTTCGTTTGACCGTTTGTTCCGGTACATAATTTCCTATTGGAACCTTGTTTGCTGTTCGCTGGTTCTTCCGTGTGGATGACCTCTCAAGGGGGTGCCCTCCAGTATTCGGGGTCGATTGTAAAAGAAGCCTTGTAGGCTTATTGGATCCTCCTTAGGTAGCGCGTGTACGTTGTATTGTTAAAAACCTTGCCGCTGAAGCACTCTTCGGGACAAAAGCTCGGCTGAAGGAAAAGAGTACAACAGATACCGTTAAGGCCTTGAGATATTCGGGTTGGGTTAACATTGTCGACCGCCCTGACCGACTGCCTGCATATGGGTTAGTATAAAATAATGAAAAAGGGAGGTGGTCTTACTTTATCATGGGATGCGCCAACAATGTTCCAAGGTCTGACGTGTCACTATTATTTGGAGCGAGGACTCGGTACGGTCTTCCGCTGTGTTTAATCGGGCTTAGCCGAAGACGTAGTTTGATTATCCTTTTGCTCATTTGAGAGTGGAGATATTGGTGTCGGCGCTATGTTAGATACTGCTAACACTTCCCTTGCCATGTTTTGTTCCCTGTAGATAGTTTTAACCCCATCCTCTTTTAGAAATTTCATCATCTGGCGGAGGGTGGGTGGTACCGCTCCCATGTAGTGTATCCTAGGTCGCCCGAATAAGGCGTTATATTTCACGTCTCCTTCGATGATATGGAATTTGACTTTTGGGTTGCGCCGGTCACGCTGACTGGGAGAGTGATCTCTTCTTTCGTTTTTTCAATCGCCGTGTGAAATTTGTTAAGGACTCGAGTGGCGGGCACGATTTGGGCCAGCAGTCCAAGCTGCTCTATTACCCTCGACCTGATAGTGTTGGCCGAGCTACCTGGATCCACGAGCGCATGTTTTATTCGAAATGAATTAACGAGGAAAGAGGTTACCGAGGCACCGTTATGAGGTTGGGATGAGGTTTCAGAGTCCTCCTCGCTGAATGCGAGGGCATCCTTGGGTACGTATCCCCGAGTTCGCTTTTCTCTGGTTATGGATATTTTTGTCATTCTCATCACGGGTTCCCGAGGAGTGTTGATGCCTCCTAATATCATGTGGATCACATGTCGTGGCTCATTTGCTTCGTTCTTCTTGGTCGTGTGCGTATTTATGCAGTTCACGTACTAAGTTGTGATTCCTCTCGGAAGGATCCGACTGAATAGGCCTGGGCCATTTGGCGTCCCTGATTTCGCTAATGGCGAATACAATGTTTGGTGTGTCGACGATGAAGTTGTATCATGAAATGCGAGGTGCCTCTGTTAGATCCAGCTGTGCTAATGAGTCCTTCAGGGTCCTATCCTCGGTCAGATCTCCGATCATTACGAGGTAGGTCGTGCCTCTGGGTGTTCCTCTTATCTTCCATGTATGGCTGATATCGTTCTTTGTTCAGTTTCGACTCCTTCTCCAGGAGTCTCTTTGGATGTACTGAGCCCGAGGGGACTCCCAGTTGGTCATCCTCGACCTTGATCTTTGACTGATACCGATTGTGGACATCCGACCGGGTTACAACGGGATGCTCGATCAGATTCTCTTTCAGCTGCCTTGAGACCACCGAGCTTCGTTCATTCAGGCCTTGAGTGAAGGCCTGCACCGCCCAGTCGTCGGAGACTAGGGGTAGTTCCATTCGTTCCGTTTGGAAGTGAGATACGAATTCTCGCCACATTTCATTATTCCTCTACTTAATCTTGAATATGTCGGACTTCCTTGTTGCTACTTGGATGGCACCGGCATTCTGAATTTCTTTGGAATGGATTTCGAGGCCGCTTCTTCGGGGAACGGTTATTGCATGAACTTTTTCGAATCTATACCTTTCAGGATCGGGGGTGTGCCTGGGATTTGATCGACCCTAGAGTTATAGGTTTCGACCTTCTTGTCGTTGGCTGCTATCATTTTTTCGCCCAACTCAATCCGTTTTGGTGAGGTCCTTGAGCATTTTGACTATGGCAGGATCGGCTATCGATTCGTTGTTGTTCGATCTCTCCGGTACCTATTCGGCCGGGGGAGTAGCTTCCGGCGCTACTGTGCTTGGAGTCTTCGGGTATCTCTGCAGCTGAGCAATAGTCAGTTGTTGTGCCTGCCATATTTCAAAAATAATGTGAAGGCTAACTTCTTGTTCTTCCGAGATGGGGTTTTTCGGGCTTTTTCTTGGTCACCATGTTGTATGCTCTTGTCGATGTACGAGGTTTCGTCGACCTATTATGCGTATTGTGAACCTGCGTCCGCTAGAATTGGTCCAAGTGCGTTATTAGGGTTCTTCCACTTTTAGCTTAGGTTCCATGAATTTGTAGGTCAATTTCACAATAGAATCACGTTTTAGGTTCATAAATCTTACCTCCAATCAATACTCCTTGAATCCCTCTTCAATCTCCCTCAAAGAGCTCTCAAAATACTCAGCTATGGTGGAAAAATGGCTCAAAATCGCGGATGAAATGTTTTATAAACTTTCTGCCCAGTTCTGAACTTCTTTCATCGCGATCGCGGCCCAAGCCTCGTGATCGCGAAGAGAAAAATTCCAAGACCCCAAAAATACACTATGCGAATGCGATACCTACTATGCGAATGTGATGCCTTATTTTCCAGACCTATGCGAACGCGAACCAGTTGATGCGAACGCGAAGAACAAATTAGCTGGACCCACAAATACTTATACGCGAATCGAAACACTGCATGCGAACGCGAAGCACAAGGTCAAGGCCCTCGAATGCGAGAACTCAAATGCAAACGCGAAGTCTAAACTCAGGTCGACCCAAATCCCTTCTACACGATCGTAATAGACTCCGATTGACCACCCGAAACTCACCCGAGGCCCCCAGGACCTCAAATAAAAGCACCAACACATCCTAAAAACTCATTCAAACTTGTTCCAATCATTAAAACACCACAAATAACACGAAAACCATCAATTTATATTGAATTCAAGCCTAAGTTCCTATAACCTTCCGAAAGACGCTTTCGATCAAAAACCCAACCAAACCACGTCCGAATGACCTAAAATTTTGCACACACATCACAAATGACATAATGAAGCTACAACAACTCTCAGAATACCATTCTGACCCTCGGATCAAAATCTCACCTATCAATCGAAATTCATGTCACGCCCCAAACTCGAGGGACATTACCGGCGCTCGACCGGGTATCCCCAGTCAAGCGGACCTGGGTGCCTTTCCTAACCCATGAGCCACCCCTTGTTTTCCTTGTTCGGTATTCCAAAAACTAGCCATATAATTAATTTTTGATCACCATTTTTCAAAACATACATACATAATAATTAGTTAAATTACCAATTCGTTGTCCAACAAAAGAAACATGAATATACTTAGCTTCTAATCCACATCCTCTGTCTACGGAGCCTCGAAAGATACAACGGGATAATACAGTACTTGCCGGTAACAAGGCTCCGGCTATACCTTACACAACAGCAAAATAAAACCACAGAGACAAGCGGCCTGAGCCACGTAGGGCCCCAAGAGGAATGGGGCTCACCAAAACAATTGACAGAAGGCGAAGAGGGAGCTACGATCGGTGGGCTAGAATACCTGCTGCAGATCCACCTACAATCATGACACGAATATAGCGCCCCCGGCAAAAGGAACGTCAGTGCACTTGAATTGTACTGGTATGTATAACAAACTTTGCGCCAAGTAAACTCAAGCCATAGACAAATAAGTAACAGTAACAAAAACAACAATCAATTCCATAAAGAAAGAACAATCAAGCCAAACAAGTTTTACAAACTCTCCCTTTTTCCCATCCACATTTCCACATCGATTTCACATTTTTGCTCATATTTTCATTTCAACAGTGATTTCGATCATTTTCCACCCTTATTACCTCGGCCACCCTTATCACCCCAACCCGCACCTTATTACTTCGTGTTGCAGCGTGCAACCCGATCCCACCGTACATTTTTAATTCACAAACAATCACAACAACAGCAATGAACAATTCACAAAGATCACAGCAACACTTCTTGAGGCATAGCAACAATAATTTTACAAGTGTTTCCATAACCATTAATACTATTTCCGTCATCTTCCACAATTCACAGTGTTTCACGTTACAACAATACTTGCCTACGATAAGCCATAGATGTTAATATCACAATCATTTCAGTTGCATCAGTTACAGTTTCCTTACGTCATTT